>FR990030.1:16588256-16635756 GCA_905404135.1 Hesperia comma
TTACATTATTATAAGTTATATTACATTACTTCTTATATTATGTTATATCTTATTGCACTATTATTTCTATTATTACAAACTTTTACTACGTATTCTGAAAAACCAAGGAATTCCTCTCTACAGTCGTCATCCCCGATCAGGTTGGTCAAGTTGCCAATTGTTATTTCCCTGCCCAGAGTGTGTTCCAGTTCCTTTCGTCTCCTTTCAAATCTGGGGCACTCTATCAGGACGTGAAATACGGTTTCCACTATATCGGGGTCACACTCACAACCCGGGGTATCTTTGAGCTTGAATCTAAACAGATATTCGCCGAGCCCACCGTGGCCTGTCAAGACTTGTGCCCGAATGTTATGCATTTTCATTTTGCCTAGTATGCTGTGGGCTCGACGAACATCTGTAAAGAAAGTTTTAGTTGTTTTGGCCGACTCCGACTCGTCATAACGGCGTTGCCAATCCTGCAGAGATTCCTGCCTGAGTGTCCATTTCGCGTAAGACACAGGGACTCCGTCATAGGCCGGTGCTGTCTTCTTCGTTAAGGCTGCTTTTTTGGCTAGCTCATCTGCCCTTTCGTTGCCTATATATCCAACGTGAGCTCTGATCCAGTGCAAACTTATAGTTTTTCCCCTACTCCTGAGATCTTTTATTTTATTTTGGATCTGAAAGATCAGGGGGTGACTCGTTTCAGTATCCGTGATAGCTTGGAGCCCAGACCTAGAATCGCTCACAATGTGGGCCACAGGTGCTTTGTATTTGGCCAGCATATCCATGGCTTTGAGTATTGCCACCAATTCCGCCTGAAATACAGAGTTATGTCCGTTGAGGCGGAAGCTCATATACCTAATTTCTGAGCCATTCTCCCACCATGTTGCTGCTCCACCGACTTTGCCCTCTATTTTGCTACCATCTGTGTATATAGTCGGTACTTTTGCTACCAGATGGTCTAGTTCACTCTGGTCGTTGAGCAGCTTATATGTGAACTCCTCCCTTTCCGCAGGATGTGGTAGTCTGAAGGGGCTGACCCTCTGTTCAATAGGGCTATCCGGAAGGGATTCCAGGGGCTGTCCTTTCTTTATTAAGAATAGTTGGGCTGCTTCCCTGATCCTAAGGTCCAAAGGGAGTATTCTGGCCAGCAGCACCGCTGCAGTGAAGGAAGTCGTCCTGTGTGCCTTGGCTATTCTTATGGCAAATATTCTTGTAAGATGGTCCAATTTCTTTTTGATGTAACTCCTGTTGACTGCCGGAGCCCAGACACTGGCTGCATATAGCACTATTGGCTCGATGACCGCAACGTAGATAGTTCTTACCACGTCTGAATTCAAACCCCAGGTAGCTTTAGCTGCTGCTGCTACCGACTTATATATCCGGATGGCCTTGGCTGTCGTTTTTTCCAGATGGGGTTTGAAGGTAAGATGTCGGGTTGGGTTGGGTTGGGTTGGGTTGGGTTGGGTTGGGTTGGGTTGGGTTGGGTTCCCCCCGGGGGCTGCCACCTTGTCGTGGTAGGGGGGCTTGCGTGTCCTAATGATCCCCGATGGCTATACGGCAGAGTTACTCATACCGGAAGGCTCGGGAGGAAGGACCAGACTAAGAGCAGCCGACAGGGGAGCTCACCCCTGAAAAAAGAGACGACGATGTGGAGCATCGGAGACGGAAACCATGAACAAGGCCAGTTGCAAAGATGTTCCTCAGGTGGGTACCCGAAAGGGAGAATCCCACCCCTCTGCCTCGGCAGAGGGCCGCCCCACGTACTCTGAGGGGGGCAACAACTGCCTCGTAGGTCGGCCTACCGCCGGCCTTCGTGAACACGACACTAGCAAACCCAAAATGGACACCGATAACACGCAAACGAGAACGGATACTGTTGAAACGAGGAAGGAAGAAGGGAAGTCGCCTGCTGTCCAAGCGACATCGAGAAGGACGCGGCAAACCCGGAGTCGAGCAAAAGCTCCAACTCCGCCGCCACCACATGGCGCTACGTCGGAAGGGGAGGAACTCTCGGACTGTTCCCTTATGTCGGGAGTCTCGGACCTGTCGACCGCGACCTCAGTCGGGACCCGCAAACGGCCGATAACGGCAATCGATGACTGTATCGATTTTGCCGCACCAGCCTCGAAAACGAGGGCTAAAGATACTCTCCCGAGTGCCGAAGAGCTTGGCCGGGAAATGAAGGAGCAGCCCACCGGAGACCTGGGTTCCCGTATAATAGAACACCTCGAGGTGATTGAGAAGGTTGCCGACCGGTCCCGAAATATCAAAGGGAATCTCGTCCGCGCGCTCCGCCTGGCGGTGCGAAATATTCAGGTGGCGACAACCGAGGTGATGCAGCGGACGGCCACTGCTCATCTGGAGAGGGAAAATCTGGCACTGCGCACGGAGCTGGCTGGGTTAAATGCCAAGGTGGAGGAGCTTACGGCGGAGCTCAATGAGTTGCGCCGAAGGAGCACCTCTAGTGCGCAAGCCAACCCCTGCCCTTCCCCTAAACGGCCGGAAGCGAGGGGAGAGGAGGACGCCCTCTTGACGAGGATCGGCTGTATGATTGACAGCAAGTTGGCGTCCTTCAGGGATGAGGTCTTCCCGGGCAGAGCGGTGGCAGGCATCAGGCCTCCACTAGGGCAAAAGGCGCCTTCCGCTGCAGCAACGCGGCAGCCTACGGCCACAGGCCCAGAGCGGCAACCGGCTTCAGCGCCAAAGCAACCTCCGGCCACAGCACCAGAGCGGCCTCCAGTCGAGTGGACCCTCGCCACGCAGGCGGAGAGAGGAGAGCTGCCTTGGACGACTGTGGTTGGACGAAGGTCCAAGAAGCGGCCTTCCGCACAGGCGGCAGTGACTCGCCAACAATCTTTGAGTCACGGGAGGAATCCCCAAAGACCCCCTGCAGTTCAGGCCCCACAGGCGCCCGGACCAGTGTGGGAGATGCGGAAGGCCAAAACGCCCAAAAAACATATATTATGAGGCTGCCTAGAGTGCCAAAGACGGCAGCGGTCACCGTAACGGTGCCTGAGGGTGCTGAAGTGACCTATGCGCAGGTGATGAAGACCGCAAAGGGCCGTATCAGCCTGGCCGAGCTGGGCATTGGTGAAATCCGCCAGAAGAAGGCCATCAACGGCGGCCTCCTTCTGGAAATAGGCGGGGAAGATTGTGCCCAAAAGGCCGACATCCTCGCGGGAAGGATGCAGGAGGTCGTCGCGGAGATGGGGGTGAAAGTGGCGCGACCGACCAAGCAAGGGGAGGTCAGGGTATTGGACCTGGATGACTCTGTCACCCAGGAAGAGCTCGCCAATGCCATTGCCGCGGCCTGCGGGTGCCTTGCCGCCGACATAAAAGTCGGCGAGATACGCCGGACACCGTCGACACTGGGATCGGCCTGGGTGCGCTGCCCCTTAACGGCCGTCCGCAAGTTGGCGGTCACAAAGCGGCTCCTCGTCGGCTGGGTGTCGGCCAGAGTGCAGGTGCTTGCCGCTAGGCAGCTCCAGTGCTTCCGATGCCTGGAGAAGGGCCACGCGAGGCACCAGTGCACGAGTGCAACTGATAGGAGTGCTCTCTGCTACGTATGCGGTCGTGCCGGACATAAGGCCAACCAGTGCGTGGCGGAGACGCCCAATTGCGCTCTGTGCGCTGAAGCAGGCCGTAAAGCCAACCACCGCTTGGGTGGGCCGCGCTGCACACCGCCTAGGAGGCGCAATGGTGGCAAAACGCCAACGGCAGCCAGCTCAGTACGGGCGGATGGGCTTGCGCAAGCGACAGCTAGCGCATCGGCCCATCGCCCGTCAGAGGAAACGATGGAGCAAGTATGACAAGTACAACTCCATCGAAACTGCTACAGGGGAACTTGAACCACTGCAGTGGAGCACAGGACTTGCTCCTGCAGTGCCTCACGGAGTGTTCAATCTCCTTGGCGGTAGTGGCCGAACCGTACAGGGTCCCGGACCATCCGCGCTGGTTCGGGGATACCTCCGGGTCGGTCGCAATCTACTGGGCTGGCGCCGAAAAAGACCCGCCGTGTACTAAACGGCACTCGGGACGGGGACTGGTTGCTGTGGACTGGGGTCCTCTGGCAGTGTTGGGGTGCTACATCTCCCCCAATTGCAATCTGGCGGACTACGAGGACTTCCTGGATCGGGTGGGTGACTGCGTACGCGGTTGCTTGCCCCGTCCGATGTTCGTCCTCGGGGACTTTAACGCCCATTCCAGGGCCTGGGGGAGCAAACGCGACAATGCCAGAGGAAAGGCAGTTCTCGACTGGGCGGCTCAATTGGACCTACGCCTATTGAACCGGGGCTGCGTCAGCACGTGCGTACGCTGGCAGGGGGAGTCGATCGTGGATCTTTCATGGGCGACTCCCTCGGCCGAGCGTCTAGTGACGGGATGGAAGGTGGCGGAAGAGCTGGTGACGCTGTCCGACCACCGTCACATCACAATTGACGTAGCCCTCCGGCTACCGGTTCACACCAGTCGAGCCGAAGGCGCTCCTCGACGATGGGCACTGAGTCGCCTTAACAAGGACATGCTCCTTGCCGCTGCTCACGTCGTGGAGTGGGCCGAGACTGCCTCCGGGGGAGAAATGCCATCGAGTCTGGACGACGGGGCTGTCCGACTCCGAGCCGACATGGCATCGATCTGCGATGCTGCAATGCCGCAGATCCGGCTCGGCAGGAGGGCACCGGCTTACTGGTGGTCCGACCGCATAGCGGAGCTGCGCCGAATTTGCTTACGAACGAGGCGTAATTACACCCGCGCCCGCAGACGTCGGTCCACCAGTGCCGAAGTGGTGGAGGAAAGGTACAGGGAGTACCGTGACGCGACGACGACGCTCCAGACCGCTATCGCGGAGAGCAAGTCTAGGAGCTGGTCGGGACTGTTGGAGAGTCTGGACAGTGGGGACGCCCCTATAAGATGGTGCTGGACAAGTTGCGCCCTCGGGTTCCTCCGTTAACGGAGACCCTCAGTCCCGACTTTGTCTCGAGCGTCATGGGAAACCTGTTCCCTTACACTCCGGACGACCCCGTTGCCTCGCCAAGGCCAGACTCGGTGGCATGGTCGGAGGAGCTGGCCGTCACTGAGGCAGAGTTGGAGCAGGCGGTGAGGCGGTTAGCCGCCCGAAACACCGCACCAGGCCCCGACGGAATCCCAGGTCGGGCTTGGGTGCTGGCGCTGACCGTCCTTGGGGAGAGGCTGCGCCGGCTGTTCACCGGATGCCTCCGTGCCGGCCACTTCCCGTCGGATTGGCGGCAGGCAAAGGTCGTGCTGCTGCACAAACCGGGACGACCAACGGACTCACCCTCAGCCTACAGGCCGATATGTTTGCTGAACGAGTCGGGCAAACTGTTCGAGAGGATAGTTGCCGCTCGTATCAGCGAACATCTGGCGCGCGATGGTCCGGACCTGTCGGACTGTCAGTATGGCTTCCGAAAGGAGCGCTCGACAGTCGACGCAGTCCTCCGCGTCCGATCGATCGCAGAGCAGGCCGTGTCCAGGGGCAGAGTAGTCTTGGCCGTCAGCCTTGACATCGTCAACGCATTTAACTCTCTGCCCTGGAGTGCGATAAGAGAGGCCCTAGCCCATCATCAGGTGCCTCTCTATCTGCAGAATGTGGTGGCGGCCTATCTGTCGGACCGGAGCGTCAGCTATCCGGGCCGCTACGGGAGTGTCCAGGAGAGACGCGTAGTGTGCGGAGTTCCGCAGGGGTCTGTCTTAGGACCACTCCTGTGGAATCTCGCATACGATGTCGTGCTCCGGACGGAGCTGCCTGTCGGCGTAAGCATAGTTTGCTACGCCGACGACACTCTCGTCCTGGCTGAGGGTGAGTCGTTCGAAAGGACGGTGCGGTTGGCCGAGTTCGGGACGGCATGCGTTATCGCTAAGATACGCAGCATCGGCCTTTGCGTGGCGCCGAATAAAACCGAGGCACTTTGGTTCCACGGTCTCCGGCGTAGTGTGGAACCTCCCTGCCTGTCGGTGCGTGTAGGTGACGTTGTCGTGGGAGTGGGCAAGCACTTGAAGTACCTCGGGCTGGTGCTTGACAGCCGTTGGAACTTCGACGAGCATTTTGACCGTCTCGTCCCCCGGATTCATAAGGTAGCGGGTGCTTTGCACAGACTGCTGCCAAATCTCGGGGGACCGAGGGAGGAAGTCCGCCGCCTCTACGCGGGTATCGTGCACTCTGTTGCGCTCTACGGTTCACCCGTATGGGCGCACAGATTGTCGGGCAGTCGACGCCGCGCGGCGAAATTGAACGCTGCGCAGCGTACGATCGCGATCAGAGTGGCACGAGGATACCGGACGATTTCGTACGAGGCGGCCACAGTCCTGGCGCGGTTTCCGCCCCTGGACATCCTGGCGGATATGAATGCTGAGATCTTCTTTAAGATCCGCATTCTCCGCCAGGGGACTGAGCCTTATACCTATGAGACGGTCAAAATGACTCGAAGAGACGCCAGACTGCGTGCCCTGCGTCGCTGGCGCGAGCGACTGCAGGAGCCGCGGGGCATACGCCAACGCGTTGTAAGTGCAATACTGCCCAGCTTCGGTGCATGGTTGAAGAGGAAGGGACGCGTCACCTACAGGCTGACCCAGGTGCTCACCGGACATGGCTGCTTCGGTGAGTACCTGAACCGAATTCGAAGGGAGGCGACACCGCAGTGTCACCATTGTGGAGATGCCCAGGATTCCGCGCAGCACACGCTCGAGCACTGTCCAGCGTGGCAGACCGAGCGGCGGATCCTGGTGCAAAAAGTGGGGCCGGACCTCTCCCCGGACGCCGTCGTCGCAGCGATGGTCCGTTCTGGCGAAGCCTGGGACAGCATGGTCGCGTTCTGCGACCGTGTTATGACCGAAAAGGAGGAAGCCGAACGGGCCAGAGAACGCGCAGACCCGGCCCGGAGACGGACGCGCCGTGCACGGCGCCGCGGTGGGCGCACATAGCGCCACCGGTGTCCCTGTAGCTCGGGACCAGAATACGAGCTTCGGTATCCCCTGCCTGTCGTAAGAGGCGACTAAAAGGGGACTTTCGGGGTTGCGGGCGGCTAGAGTGGGAGCTCGAACCGTCCATCAGCAACCCCGGGAAGGACGACGGTATGTGTGGCCGCATACCGTTGTAAGGCGCTGGCAAGCGATGGGGCCTTAGTCCCTCGCGGGAAGAGCCCGAATATATGGGCGCCGCGCTTGGAGGACTCCGGTTGTGTTCCTTTTGGAGATCCCGGAGTTCCCCACAAGCGCTGAGGAAGGCCACTGGGGGGGTTTTTAGTGGGTAAAAATCCCACATCACCCTGTGTCGCTCCCACGGCACCGGGTACCTTTTGAAGGTTTCCCCCTCGTCAACAAAAAAAAAAAAAAAAAAAAAAAATTTTTTTTTTTTTTTTTTGGCGCTCTCAGGCCCGGCCCGCGAGCTACATTAAAACACACCCCCGGCGTAACCAGGGCTTTTGGGTACTTTAATTATATAACAGAACTGATACATTTCTTAACCTAATACATTTTTTGTGGTTGGCCTTATAATTAAATACAGACTTATAGTTTCTATTACACTATTATTTCCTCTATATAATACTAACTTTCTACTTATAATTATACTTATTTTTATGCTACTTATTTTACTGTAGTCTTTATTATCTTGCTCTTATATCTAATACATATATTTTATACACTCTTTATTATATTGTCACTTCCTTATTCTATGGTTTATCTTACTTACATTTTTATTCTTATATCTAATAAGTATATTTATACACATTTCCTTATATAGTAACTAATTTATTTTATATTTATTTATATTTTCATATTTATTTTTCTACTTTTGTCTGTTATATATTTTGGTTCAATTTTTGTATACTATGTTAACATCTATTAAGCTTTTGCTGTTTATCTGCTTTATGAATATCAATATAGTTTTTCTTTGACTTTGTATTTTAAATACTGTAAACATTTTCAACACGTCACTTTGAGAACTAATTCAATATATACGCTTATATATTTTATAGTTGTCTATTAATATCTATTTGTTTCTTTCTATCACCTTCTTGGCTATTTTAATACAAAAGTCTAGAAATATATTTCTTTTGTTTTTGTCCCTAATTATTTTAACTATGTTTTCCTCCTTTATTTCCATCTGTATTTTGGCCTCTGTTTCGACTCTTAGTTTTAGGTGGACTGGACAATCGAGGATGATATGCAGGATACTCTCATTGACTGCCGGGTCGCAGATGCATGACGGACTCCCTTTGCACCGGAATCGGTGCAGGTACTCCGAGAATCCGCCATGCCCTGTTAGTACTTGGACCAGGACAGGGTCGAGCTTGATATGGCGCATTAGGCTGTAGGCTTCCACAGCGTCCGGGAAGAAGGTCTTTGTGACTGACCCCTTCTGGCTAGATTTGTAGCGAGTATTCCATAATTCCTGCGTTTCCAACCTTATCTGCCTTTTAATAAAGGACACAGGACACTGATCATAGTGAGGCCTGCCCTTGTATTTAGTAGCAGCATCCTTTGCGAGTTCGTCGGCCCTCTCGTTTCCCTCCAACCCCGCATGCGCCTTTATCCAAAAAAGTTTAATACTTTTTTGATTTGCAATTTCAGATGTTAATATTGCGTGTGATGTGAATGCTAGGGGATGGGGGGAAACTCCTCCCACTACCGCGTCGAGGGCCGATCTCGAATCGCAAAAGATGTTGCAGGCTCGTGAGGAACTCGCTACAGCCAGTTTTGATGCTTCCAGAAGAGCCAAGAGTTCCGCCTGGTAGACGGTGCAGAACCTCTCCAGCTTCAGCTTACGGGTTCCGGTCTCAGCAGCATTGTCTCTTATTGACAATGCTGCACCCACTTTCCCGTCCAGCTTACTACCATCTGTATATATCTCTAAGCTGGTGCTGGTTTGCTGGTTAAGCTCTGCCTCGTCCACCACGCTCTGATAACTCAGGCGCTTGAGCACAGCGGGATGCGCTCTGCCAGTGAAGGGTACAGGCCTCTCCACCTCCCGGTCACCCACTACCCGCCGGGAGTGCCCCCTCCGAATCTCGTAGAGAAGGGATGCTTCCCTTACTCTGAGGTCCAGGGGGAGCAACCCGGCGAGCACCAGGGCCGAGTCGAGTGAGATAGTTCTGTAGCCCTTTACCAGCTTCTGCGCGAATCCGCGTTGCACAGCGCTGAAGGCTCTTCTGGACATCAGCTTCTCCGCAGCTGGGGCCCACGCGCTGGCGGCGTACAGGATTACCGGCTCCACCACTGCCACGTAGATCGTCCTTATGATATTGTGACAGCCCTGGCGTACCTCGCTAAACAATAAACAATAGGGGCCATAAATATGCCAGGCGAAACAATAGAACAATGGACGGCCATCTCGAAAGTACGCACGCGCACGACGCTTCGACCATTACGGCAATAGTCATACGGGCGAAAGTCGGTTGCAAGGAACGTTCTCGAACCTTGTTCGGAGCGGGTCCGCGGAATTAGCGAGAAAGTTCTGGATTGGCGTGAATGGTGCGTGAGGGGTATAAAAAGGAGCGATCGGCCAACCGCAGACATTCTCGTTTCGGAAGCGAAACCAGGAAGATACCAGCGATACCTACGAGCGATACCAGTGCGAAGTGAAGTGATTTCTACGAGCGATACAGTGTTCGACGAGTGTGTTTACTAGTATCTACGTGCAGAGTGTTTTAGTGTGTACCGTGTACATCGTGTAATTTGTGTATCTACGAGTACAAATAAAGTCTTTGTGGTACATTTTGGCATTTTCTCGAGCCCATTACTCCTGACACGTAACAATTGGTGTCAGAAGTGGGATGCCTGTAGTACCGCAGAGTGAAGAAGGGATTCGTACGCGACGGCAGACGGCATTGGATGCCGCGCGGATGGAGTCGCCGGGTCGTGACCGCATGGAAACGGAGACCACCGCTGGACCACCGACTACATCAGCCGCAGCAGTACCGACACCGAGTGCATTCGATATGGCCTCCTTATTAGCCGCCATACAGCGGAGCCAGTGCGAAGCAATGGAGCGCCTGGAAAATAAACTATTGGGAAGCCAGCGCCAAGCGATGGAGAGCCAGCGCGAAGCCATGGAGAGCCAGCGCGAAGCCATACAGCGGAGCCAGCGCGAAGCAATGGAGAGCCTGCGCGAAGACATGAAGAGCCAGCGCAAAACCATGGAGGCAATCGACGCAAAGCTGGATGGTTTCCAGGGAGATTTGAACGTCGTGAAAGAGGACCTGGAATTGGTAAAGGCGCGTACATCCGAGCACGACCAAGCCCTCAAAAGCCACGACGCATCAATCAACAGCCTCAGTGCGTCAGTAAACTCCCACGAAACTAGGCTCGTGGATTTAGACCATAAGCTGCAGAAAATAAAGGTTTCGGGCACGGCAGCAACTAGTTCATGCCCTGGGGCCCCGAAATTTAAGGTCCCAACTTTCGACGGCACGACCTCGTGGACGGCGTTTAGGCACCAGTTCGAAGTAGTAGCTAGTGGGAACGGCTGGGAGGACGAGCACTCGTTGGCGGCACTCACCCTAGCTCTACGAGGAGAGGCACTGCTGGTGCTTGAGAACCTGCCCGCCGAGCGACGCACCTTGGAGTCGCTATTTAAGGCCTTGGAAGCTCGATACGGGGAAAAGCACCTGGAGCACGTGTACCGCGCGCAACTTAAAGACCGAGTACAGAAGTCGAGCGAAGGACTGCAGCAATGGGCTACGGAGATCGAGCGCCTAGTACGTCGAGCCTATGCTTCGAGTTCCACACCGGTAGAAGACAAAGTATTAGAGGCGTTTGTCAGCGGTATACGGGATCCCGAAGTGAGAGCAACGGTGCGCTTGGGTCATCACGCCACATTGGAAGCAGCTTTAGCGCATGCCCTTGAAGTGGAAGCGGTACGAAGCGACTACAAAAGTTGTAAGGTGCGCGAAGTTGTGGCGGCTATTCAACCTCGTACTGGGCCTATCTGCTACGGATGCGGTGAACGAGGACATATAAGGATTAACTGCCGGACTCGGAAGCAAACGAAATCGGTGTCGACGGCCACCCAAGTCGACACCCAGGAGCCGTTAAACTAAGAGGCGCCAGCGCCGCGGGGCGGGCACTGGCTGGACTTCGTCGAGCCCCTACTGTATTGGTATCACAAGCTTGTGACGGGAATAGCCTCGTAACTACTGGAGAAATAAATGGCATACCCTGTCGCTTTACGATTGACACGGGAGCATCGAAATCCATCGTTCGACCGGAACTACTCAAGCGGACTATCATGTGGGAAAATGGACGACCATCATGCAATCTTCAGACAGCGACAGGCCAGCCAGTGACCGTCCTAGGAGTTACGGAAGCAAGATTGAAACTCGGAAGTGACATTTACACGCAGTCTGTTTTAGTAGCGAATATAACTGACGACTGCATTATCGGACTGGACTTTCTACGGACACATCACTGTATAGTTGATATAGCTAGAGGAGTGTTAAGCTTCAAGGATCAAGAAGTCTTCTTGGAGGGTTCATCTTCAGGAGCAGTGTACTGTTTTAGGACAGTGAAGCTGGCACCCAGATCGGAAACCTTGGTCCAGATTAGGTTTCCAGAAGAGATAAAGCTGGATCGATGTGTCGTAGTAGAAGACTATGGAGATCACCCCAGTTGGATCACGGCAAGGACACTGCTCATGACCAAACGTGACGCCAAGTTAAAGGTCATCAATCTTAGCAGCACGCCGATACATCTCGCAAAGAATACCGTTATTGGCCGATGTGAAGCCGTGGACAGTTTGAGGAAGGTCCAAGAATACTCGGACAAACCTGGATCAACGGATCACATGAAACCTTTGCTGGAGGCGACAAGGAGGAATTTGAGCTCCGAAGAATATACTCAGGCAGCAAAGTTGTTGATGGACTACAAGGACATCTTTACCAGAGGAGATAGCGACCTTGGAAGAACAAATCTTGTCACTCACCCAATAGATACTGGTACTACACCACCGATCAAGCAAAGACCAAGACGAGTACCATTGGCAAAGGAAAACAAAGTTGCGGAAATGATTAAGGACATGGCGCGCAGCAAGGTGATCGAGCCGTCAACTAGCCCTTGGTGTTCACCTGTGGTACTCGCGAAAAAGAAGGATGGCAGTACTAGATTCTGTGTCGACTACAGAATGCTCAACAACGTTACCAAGAAGGACAGCTACCCTCTGCCTCGGATTGACGACACATTGGATATGCTTGGTGGAATGAAGTGGTTTTCGACGGTCGACCTGAAAAGTGGTTACTAGCAGGTCGAAGTACGGCCAGAAGACAAGGAGAAGACTGCCTTTACCACAGGAACCGGAAATGGCTTGTGGCAGTTCCGCGTAATGCCTTTTGGGCTATGTAACGCTCCTGCCACTTTTGAGCGTCTCATGGAGCGAGTGTTGGTCGGACTTTTGGGGGACGCTTGTCTGGTATACCTCGATGACGTCATAGTCATGGGACGAAACTTCGTGGAACACATGCGAAATCTGGAGAAGGTATTCAGACGATTCCGTGAGTCCAACCTAAAGCTCAATCCGAAGAAATGTGACTTCTTCAAGAAGGAAGTATCATTTTTGGGACACATCATATCGGACGAAGGTGTTCGCACTGATCCAGATAAGATAAGAGCTGTTCAAGAATGGCCGACCCCAAAGAACAAGACCGATGTAAGAGCGTTCTTGGGACTATGCGCCTATTACCGTCGGTTTGTGAAGAACTTCTCCGAGATAGCCAAGCCGTTACATCGTCTCACGGAGGACAAGAGAATCTTCAGTTGGGATTCCGATTGCGAAGATGCGTTTGTTCGCTTAAAGGAACGTTTGTGCTCGGCTCCGATTCTTGGCTACCCCAGAAGAGAAGGGAGATTCACAGTAGACACGGACGCTAGCAATACTGGCATCGGAGGGGTGTTATCGCAAGAACAGGACGGCCAGCAGGTGGTCATTGCGTACTTTAGCAAGACCCTTTCGAAACCGGAAAGGAATTATTGTGTGACTCGGCGAGAATTACTGGCTGTGGTGAAGACCCTTCAGCACTTCAACAAGTATTTGCTGGGACGCGAGTTCACAATAAGGACGGACCACGCTGCTCTGAGGTGGCTTCTGCAATTCAAGAACCCGGAAGGCCAGGTCGCGAGGTGGATCGAACAGCTTCAAGAGTTCAACTTCGTAATAGAGCATCGCAACGGAAGAGCTCATTCGAATGCCGACGCCCTGTCACGACGCCCATGCTCCGAAGAATGTCGACATTGCATCAAGCATGAGGCCAAAGAAGAGGTCAGGGTAATAAGGATGCAGGACCTAGACGAGTCTTGGGGAACGGAGCAAGTAAGCCAAGCTCAGAAAGAAGACAAAGACCTCAGCCTGATCATGGAATGGAAAGCCAAAGGACAGAGGCCCCTGTGGAGTGATGTGTCAGCCTCGAGCGCAACGACTAAGGCATACTGGGCTCAGTGGGACAGCCTTATATTGGAGAATGGCGTGCTTTACCGGAGCTGGAAATCACTCAACGGAAAGGAAAAAACCCTGCAAATGGTTATTCCCAGGAGTAAAGTGGCTGATTTGCTGAAGCTCGTACATGATGGCACTTCTGGTGGGCATCTCGGCATCAAAAAGACCCTCGTAAAGATACGAGAACGCTTTTATTGGGTGCGGTGTCGAGAGGACGTTGAAGACTGGTGCAGGAAGTGTACAGTGTGCGCTTCAGTGAAAGGACCCCGCACTAGATCCAAGGGGAAACTACAGCTGTACAACGTCGGAGCCCCTTGGGAAAGAATCGCCATAGACGTTGCTGGGCCATTCCCTCAAACGGAAGACGGGAATAGATTCATCATAGTGGTTCAAGACTACTTCAGCAAATGGCCGGAAGCGTTTGCAACTCCGAACCAAGAAGCGAAGACCGTGGCCAAGAAACTTGTCCAGGAGGTAGTATGCCGCTTTGGTGTACCATTGGAGTTACACAGCGACCAAGGCAGGAACTTCGAGTCGACGTTATTCCAGGAGATGTGTGAACTTTTGGGAATAAATAAGACACGTACCACACCGGCGCATCCTCAATCTGACGGCATGGTGGAGAGATTCAACCAAACTTTGGAAAATCACTTGGCCAAGGTCGTCGAGGAACATCAGCGAGACTGGGATCGGTACATTCCTCTGTTCCTGATGTCATATCGGTCTGCCATACACGAGTCTACGGGATTTACACCGGCTAAAGTTAACTTCGGAAGAGAAATGCGTCTGCCGTTGGATTTGCTTACCGGAACACCGCCAGATGCCCCGAAACCAACTGTTGAATACATCGCGGACTTACGGAAACAATTGGACGAGACACATGATCTTGTAAGAGAGCAAAGTTTGAAGACCAGCGAAAAGATGAAAACCCGCTACGATCGCGATGCTCGGAAACATGGTTTCAAGGAGGGAGATTCTGTATGGTTGCACAATCCACTGCGGAAGAAAGGGAAGTCTCCGAAGCTACAAGCACGATGGGAAGGCCCCTACACAGTTGTCACGAGGATTAATGACGTGACCTACCGAATCAGACAGGGGGACAGAAGAAAACCGAAGATCGTGCATGTGGACAGATTGGCACCATTTCATGGATCGAATAATGCTCGGGACGAGCATGACTAAGAGGGGGGCAATGTGACAGCCCTGGCGTACCTCGCTAAACAATAAACAATAGGGGCCATAAATATGCCAGGCGAAACAATAGAACAATGGACGGCCATCTCGAAAGTACGCACGCGCACGACGCTTCGACCATTACGGCAATAGTCATACGGGCGAAAGTCGGTTGCAAGGAACGTTCTCGAACCTTGTTCGGAGCGGGTCCGCGGAATTAGCGAGAAAGTTCTGGATTGGCGTGAATGGTGCGTGAGGGGTATAAAAAGGAGCGATCGGCCAACCGCAGACATTCTCGTTTCGGAAGCGAAACCAGGAAGATACCAGCGATACCTACGAGCGATACCAGTGCGAAGTGAAGTGATTTCTACGAGCGATACAGTGTTCGACGAGTGTGTTTACTAGTATCTACGTGCAGAGTGTTTTAGTGTGTACCGTGTACATCGTGTAATTTGTGTATCTACGAGTACAAATAAAGTCTTTGTGGTACATTTTGGCATTTTCTCGAGCCCATTACTCCTGACACGTAACAATATCTTGCCCCAGACCCCACTGCACCTTGGCTGCCCTGGCAAGTTGCTTGTACAAGCCAAGCGCTTTGCGGCAGGCGTTGTGTATGTGCGTGTTAAACGTAAGTTTATCATCGATGGTTAGTCCGAGCAGCTTAATCTCCTTCGACAGTCCAATATCCACCCCGCCCATGCTCAGATGTGGTGAGTCGAATTTCAATTTCTTGGTAATTACCATAGCCTTGGTCTTGTTTGGCGCAAATTTAAGCTTGTTTTCGACTCCCCACCTCCGAACCAACTCGAGGGAGGCACTGGCCTGCCGTTGAATTTCAGCCGTGGACTCACCATCAAACACTAACACAACGTCGTCCGCAAAGGCCTGACAGTAGTCGCCCCTGCCTTCCAACATCCCCAGCAGCGGGTCCAGAAGCAAGTTCCACAAAATTGGACCCCCAATCGAGCCCTGGACACAACCCTTGTTTGTGGCTTTTGTACTCTCCTCACCGGCGTATCGTAAATTGACACTCCGGTGGCTCAAGTAACTCGCCAGAAGTCGCCTCAGATTTATCGGACATCCTTCCTCAGCCAGTCGGACTTTTATAGCCGGCCACCAGGCACTATCGAATGCCCCCTCTATGTCCAACGACACAAGCACGACAATCTTCTTTTCAGAGAGTTTGTCGCGGATGTGTCTCATAAGGTCATAGAGGGAGTCTTCGGTACTCCTCTGTGGCATAAAGCCGTACTGGCGAGTACTCATCCTCGGAATCAGATGCCACTTCAGGCGAGAGACCACCATCTTCTCCAGGACCTTGCCCAGAACAGGGAGCAGCCCTATTGGTCTGTATGATCTGGGGTTCAGGTAGTCCTCCTTGCCTGGCTTCCTAAGGGCTACAACTGTAGCGGTTTTCCACACCTTAGGAAAGTGCCCGATCTCGAGACACTTGTTGGCCAAGGCAAGGAAGATCCCTTGATCCTGGAGAATCGCCCTAGCGCAGATATCCGCTGTGAGGCCATCCGATCCGGGAGCCTTTTTGGGGTTAAAACTTTCCACCGCCATTGCCATTTCTGTTTCTGTAAATGGAGGATCCGAATGTGAATTTTCGGTCCACTCGTTTATTTTTCCGGCTTTTTCGCGTATTTGGCGGTGGTAAGCATTATCCTCAGCTTCCCGGTCCTCGGGGTAAAAGGTCTCCACAAGTAGATCCGCTGACGCTTTGGGGCTCAGGACTGTGCCATCCCTCATAAGGGGGGTCTCTTCCACTCTGGCTGTAGTCCTGCCGATAATCCTGTAGATCCCGTCCCACATACCCTCTCGGTCCTGCCTCTTACAGTAGTCCATCCAGCTTTTTGTCTGAGCGTCTCTTGCCATATTTTCGTACATTTCCTTGGCCTCCAGATACTCCTCCACGACTTTTGCTCTCCTTACCGGTGCTGCCCATTTTATGCGTCGCCGTCTCCTCTTGCTCTCGCACCTTGCATCCTCGAGTTCTTTGGACCACCACGGCATAGTAATTCTTTGTTTATTATTTAAGTGAGGTATGTTATCTTCTGCTGATTTTTTGATGTTTTTAATGTACCGTTGAGTAGTTTCTTCTAATTTGGTTTCTGTTCTAATTTTACTAATTTCTTCTATATTTATCTTGCTTTCCAGATTTAACTGGTCCAGTTTGTTACCAAACTGGACCCAGTTGGCCTTTTTTGTGTTGTATATTCTAGTTGTTCTTTTGACATTTAACCCTTTATTTCGTATTAAATTTACCTTGAATACTATGCCGTTGTGGTCCGAGCTCGTCATTCCTCTCTCTACGCGCCAATCTTCTATTAGGTCTAGCATATTAAGGGAGCACGCGGTAATGTCGACTATGCTGGCATAGGTCTTAGTGCCTCTCACTGTTTCAAACGTAGGTGTTTTGCCGTGGTTCAATATATGGAGGCCAAGTTCGTGTAATGTACTAGTCATGTCCTCACCTCGATGGTCTATTGTGGAGCTGCCCCACCAGGAACTCTTAGCATTACTATCGCCTCCCACAATGATGGCTCCAGGCCCAAGCTCTTTGCATATAGATTCAAATTGCTCCAAGTAAGGCCCTATGGGCTGGTCAGGTTCGAAGTAGAAGGAGATGACATTTATCCTCCAGGCGCCGGTTCTGATTCCCACCACTGCGATGTTATTTGTGGTGAGTTGTGGGTATTGGATAACGTCCAGGTCTGCATCGAATACGGCAATAGCTGCCTTGACCGGTCCCTCTTCGTTACCCGCGCTCTGGAAGACTCTGGCACCCCCATACTGCTTCACCCTCCCAATCCCACCGACGTAGGGTTCTTGGAGCAACGCGACTGCCAGTTTGAGCCTCTTGGCTTCCAGCATGAGCTCATCGGTAGCTAATCGCTTTCTTTGCAAGTTTGCCTGTGCCATCATATATGGGTTGTGTTCTATAAAGTTCTCCTTGGTGCCCTTAGCAGTAGGAGATGCTGGCCCTTGCCAGCGCATCCCATTTGCGCCTCACTGGACAACTCTCGCTAAATGCGTTATGTCCTAGTTGATCCAGCTTGGCGCGGCTACAATTGCAACACGATGGGTCTGCGTTGGCGAGCCAGCTCTCACACTCCGATCTCAGGTGGGGCCCCCCACAGTGACTACATTTGACGGTGGTCTCCCTGCAGAAACGCCTTCCGTGACCGAAGCAGAGGCACTGAGAACACTGCAGTAAAGGAGAGAAGTCTTCGACTCTTATCCTCTGCAGATCTATCCGCACTGTCTCTGCCTCGGTCATCCTCCTCCAAATGATCGGTGAGACCCGCATGATAATGTGGCAGGTATGCGGGTTCCTATTCCTTTTACGGAACCTTATTTCCATGCGGGCCTCTTCTTCTTTGATGTCTTTGAATATATCTTTGTTTTGGTTCCGCAGGGCCCCGAGGTTGGGTTGGGTTGGGTTGGGTTGGGTTGGGTTGGGTTGGGTTGGGTTGGGTTTGGGCGGAAGACCGCGCGGAACTACGCGCGATCATGGGGGACGACCTCTCGCTGCCGACCGTGGTAAAACACATGGTCGACAGTGAGATGTCGTGGAAAGCGGTGCAGGCCTTTGCGGAGCACGTAATGCTCCGCAAAGAGGCGGCGGAGAGAGAGCGAGAGGCTACCTCAGACCTCCCTATCCGCCGCCGGCGCACAGGGGGCAGAAGGCGGGCCTACGGCCTGCACCACTTGCCCCCATAACAACAGCCGGTCGGGCGGCGGATACGGGAATCCGTCGTCCGACTTAACGGCCCGGGTTGAAAGGCGCGCTGGTGTCGAGCGCGCCTTTACCCCAGAGGGAACTTGAAGAGCCAACTCGCCGGCCGCTCCAACCCTCTCATCAAGGAGAGGGGATAGAGAGCGCCGTGCGTAGGCCGCTAAGGCCGGTCAGAGGCCGCCAAATTAGCGGCCGCCGCGCTGGGACAGTGGAGCGAGAGTAGCACACTGTCCCGGCACCAAAGCGGTAGGCGTCGACACCGTGTGGTTTTAGTGGGTTCGAGTCCCACATACCTGTCCGGCTCCCCGTGGCCGGATAGACGAGACGAGGGTCTTTCCACACGTTAAAAAAAAAAAAAAAAAAAAAAGGGTTGGGTTAGGTTGGGTTTTTTTTTTTTTTTTTTTAAATAAAACTTCGTTTCCATGAACTATTCGTCCATGCCTTTTTTGTGCACTTTTATTTTATAAATTAGTTGCTCCTATCGCAATTTACAATAAATTAAATTAATATCAATAAAATCATTAGCGAGTTAAGGACCTTATACTATCTCTTAACTATGTTACAATTACTAGTATTTAGTATATAGTATTAGTATATTATAAGTAGTTAGTGTATATATATATTGTTAGAAATAACGGGTCTAGCGGTGGCGCTGGCGTGACGTCACATCGGGTGACTGGTGGCGTGAGCGGCGGAGTGGAGGAGCAGTACCTGCACTACCTGGGGTGCGGCCGGAGCAGAGCGCGGGCATTCTCGTGTTGGCATTCGGACGTGACGGACGTACTAGTTATAGTAGTTCAATATTGTGTTAACGTTGTAATGTAATTTCTCTGATTAAAATATTCGATGTGGTTATCGTTATTTTTCTTTTTAAAAATCAACTCGACTCCTGATATATAAGATCAGAAGTTGGATTCGAACGCAAACCCTGGCTCTTGCTGACAAAATTATTTTCCACGTAAATGAAAACCCGTTATTTTAAATTCTTGATGAGGTGTTGTGTTATGTGTCAACAAACCGTGAGTACATTTTCTTGAATAATGACAAAACGACCTTCGCGGTCTGATCAAGGACAAACTGTACACTATAAAATCTGCTTCGGACCGTCACGTCCAACTCGTGAATGCCACACTACTGTTGCGAGTTACAGACTTGACACTTAGCCGGTTAAGCACGTTTGTTTCCAATAAATTGTCACCACATTAACGTCATCAAAGCCGCTATGGTAATTACGAACAGCGAATTAATAGAAAACGACGAGATCGTTCTCCGGATGGTGCATTGCGGAGCACAATGGAGGCGATCTTGTCTTGACTTTCAGAGCTCGAGGAGCGGTCTGTGGCGCGGTCTACGTGCACACTTCGCAGCCCACACGGGACGTCTCGCGGTCCTCACCGGGCGCTAGAGCGGCGGGCACCTCGCAGTCCACATCGGACGTCGTGCAATCTACACCGGGCGCTGCCATCACCACCGCGCTGTCTGCGCCAAGCGTCGCCATATGCCTTTGTCGGCGTCGCCCAGGTGACGCCCGGCGTGCTGGCACCGACAGCCTCGCCGTCATCGAGGCTTATAGCTTCCGTAGGCCTGAGCCCCTGGCTCATGGCTTCCGTAGGCCTGAGCCCCTGGCTCATGGCTTCTGTTAGGCCTGAACCTTCGGTTTATGGCTTCCGTAGGCCTGAGCCCCTGGCTCATGGCTTCTGTTAGGCCTGAACCTTCGGTTTATGGCTTCCGTACGCCTGAGCCCCTGGCTCATGGCTTCTGTTAGGCCTGAACCTTCGGTTTATGGCTTCCGTACGCCTGAGCCCCTGGCTCATGGCTTCTGTTAGGCCTGAACCTTCGGTTTATGGCTTCCGTAGGCCTGAGCCCCTGGCTCATGGCTTCTGTTAGGCCTGAACCTTCGGTTTATGGCTTCCGTAGGCCTGAGCCCCTGGCTCATGGCTTCTGTTAGGCCTGAACCTTCGGTTTATGGCTTCCGTAGGCCTGAGCCCCTGGCTCATGGCTTCTGTTAGGCCTGAACCTTCGGTTTATGGCTTCCGTACGCCTGAGCCCCTGGCTCATGGCTTCTGTTAGGCCTGAACCTTCGGTTTATGGCTTCCGTACGCCTGAGCCCCTGGCTCATGGCTTCCGTAGGCCTGAGCCCCTGGCTCATGGCTTCCGTAGGCCTGAGCCCCTGGCTCATGGCTTCTGTGCGGCCCGAGCTTTTAGCTTGTGGTCTCTGTTTCAGCTAAGTAATTTATGTTTGCGTCTGTAAGTAACGTCATACATTGGTAAACTGGTACATAGATGTACCAAATGCACCGTATAAAGGATTTCGTAATGTTGCCTTTATAGAGTTCACATTCTCTATAATGGTGCGAGTGATGAGTCCGGAATCTTATCAATCGCATTTCATTTTTGATGATAAATCCATTTTACAATAAACAACTAGTCTCATTATTTTGAAGTTTTATAATCGTTGCCAAAGGACGCTTAAGTGCACGCTTGCGCTGGTAGCAATGATATTAAATTCATAGCTTGCCTTAATACCTTTTGACATTACTCATATTTGTGTCTCATGTGGATTACAGAGAACGAGCACAGCGATGATCAGGATGGGCGAGACGGACAGGAGCATGAGACGTTCGAGGACGAACTCGTGTCAGGAACGGCCGTCTCACAAGAACCCCTCTCTCCTCTACCTGGGCCGAGCGGACTGCATAAATAGGACGACGTGCGGTAGATCGGGCCCTGCCATCACCACCGCGCTGTCTGCGCCAAGCGTCGTCATACGCCTTTGTCGGCGTCGCCCAGGTGACGCCCGGCGTGCTGGCACCGGCAGCCCCGCCGTCATTGACACGGTCTGCACCCGCTGCTGTCGCGGCGTATCGTGCGCCGCTACCGCGCTGCGGCGACGGTTGTCGCCAGTGCGTCATCCATCGCCTGTCGCTGCTGTGCCGCATCAACAGTCGAGCGACTCACGCATTCTACAAATCGCATCGTGGACGCGATTTACTCAATTGGAAATTTGGTGAGATCTAACCCACATTAACACATTTCAAATCTTGCTCCTGACGTGCATAATTTTGATATTTAGTGCGCGAAGGTTAATCAAGGTAGAGCTTAATCTATGTGATTATGGCTTCTACTATTATAAATTCGAAATAACTAAAGTAGACGTAAGTTCACACATAAAGTAAACGCTCCTGCGGATTCATGCTGCGTTTAGAAAGCGATTCTAGGTTATAAGGAGTTGGAGACCAGGACCTTGTCTGGTACCCCTATGAAACCAAAGCTGACATCTGGTTGTGGTTACTTGTAAGGAGGTAAAAATAAAATGCGCGGTATTGGTGTGACATAGGTACTTTTATTTTATTACATCTAGTGTTGGAGTTTCATGACTTCAATTTTATTTCGTTCCATGAGAAAACATGACCTTTTAAACAGTGTGCCTTGTAAACAGTGGTCAAATACAACAATCAACAACATCGCTAGTTACAAAATTAACCTATTTACGTTCACAAAAATTGTTAAAGTTAATGGGGTAGATTAGATATATTTGCGCTGAAAAAAAAACAGTTGCTGTTTTGCTTTGCTTTGTGTTGGTTCATTTTCAAACGATAACGTGATACAGTGTAGTGACTTTAACCTCACTCATTCTTGACATTAAAGTTCCGAAAAAAATATTGCATTCAACTTGTTAGCGACACTGAAAACCATTAATAAAAAAAAACCATGTTTTTGCGAAACTTGACGAAGTATTTCATTTATAGCGAGCACAATTAGCTTACGCAGTCAAAGATGTTTACAGACAGGTTACAAATTAACTTTAATTTACAAGTGCGAGTTATTCAATTAGGTTTTTAATAATTACCTTGATACCAATACGTTTTGGTTTATCTCATGTATCGTGATGCAATGCACTTTGTACTCTGTGTTCCAGTTAAGTTTTTGAAGACATGCGGGGTCATTGGCTATGCTGCCTAAATGAAGAGCGAGGACAGTTCTACCGCTGAGTGTTGCGCGGAACCACATCGTAGCCCGCGTGCGCGAGTTCGCTGCTGGAAAGCGCTGGCGAGTGACACTTTGATGAGCACTCCTGCTTGGGTATGACGCAGTATCACAGGTGACCTGTATTGTTCATTTTATTTTCTTGTAGCTTTTGTGAACAATAAAATTGTTCTCATTCTTGAGACATTGTGCCGTCTTCATGCATGGTGAAAACTTCAATAGTCTGGCGCGCCTGCCTCACCTATGGTGTACCTTTTGCTTTTGAATTTACATGTGCGCTTGCCTCTGTGGCAGCTACCGGTGACGTGTGAAACCTCTAAATGTGTTCAATTATGAGATAACAATTTTCAAGCCTTGGTCGTGGTTATTTGAGCACAACTTTATGGCTATGACACGGAGCTGTTAATTGTTATCAAATTCAGGATTGCTGGATGAATAGCTATAGAGGAGTGTTTTTTTGCAGATGATGACGCTCGTGGCATCTCTTCACACTCCGCAGTTACGTCGAGTCGAGGACGCCTCGCTGTCAGGAGAGGCCGTGTTAGAAATAACGGGTCTAGCGGTGGCGCTGGCGTGACGTCACATCGGGTGACTGGTGGCGTGAGCGGCGGAGTGGAGGAGCAGTACCTGCACTACCTGGGGTGCGGCCGGAGCAGAGCGCGGGCATTCTCGTGTTGGCATTCGGACGTGACGGACGTACTAGTTATAGTAGTTCAATATTGTGTTAACGTTGTAATGTAATTTCTCTGATTAAAATATTCGATGTGGTTATCGTTATTTTTCTTTTTAAAAATCAACTCGACTCCTGATATATAAGAATATATTTTTTTTCTTTTTTTTTTTCTTTTCTCTTTTCTTCCTTTTTTTGCTTTTTTCCCTTTTTTATATATATAATTTTTTTTTTTCATATGTATATATATATTTGTTATTATTATTATTAGTATTAGCATTGTTATCATTTTTTTTTTTTTGTTCTTTTTGTTTGTTTTTTTTTTGTTATTATTATTATTGTTATTGTTATATTATTATTATTATTATTATTATTTTTTTTTTTTCTTGAACGATTTACAAACACTTATAGAGAACACTTACATATTATAGAGAACACAAACACATTTAGAGAAACATTTATATTACATATTATTCCAGAAGATTTACCGACACTTGTAGCGAACAGATTTATTTTACATAATTTACTCGTACTGTCTATGTATTAACAAACTTATTTCTTAAGCACGTGTAGTTTACAACATTTTTATGTATTCTGGTATTAATTGTTATTAATTGTTATAGGTTTTCCACGGAGGCCGCTGTGGGCTTTCTGCCTGTTAATTTTTTCATAACTGTCGGGTCCCTGCTTCGGATTGCCATCGAGATGTTGTAGTCCTCCAGTCTTTGGTCTGTGGCCGTCATAGCCCTTTGGATGAACTGGGCTATGGCGTCATCGCTGTAGTCGGTGTAATACACGCAACTGGTGGTTAGGTTGGGTTAGGTTGGGTTAGGTTGGGTTAGGTTGGGTTAGGTTGGGTTAGGTTGGGTTAGGTTGGGTTAGGTTGGGTTAGGTTGGGTTAGGTCCCGGCGCCCAGGGGGCAGAAGGCGGGCCTACGGCCTGCACCACTTGCCCCCATAACAACAGCCGGTTGGGCGGCGGATACGGGAATCCGTCGTCCGACTTAACGGCCCGGGTTGAAAGGCGCGCCGGTGTCGAGCGCGCCTTTACCCCAGCAGGACGCCGATGGGCTAACTTGCCGGCCGCTCCAACCCTCTCATCAAGGAGAGGGGCTAGAGAGCGCGCCGTGCCTAGGCCGCCAAGGCCGTGCTGAGGCCGCCACTACAGCGGCCGCCGCGCTGGGACAGTGGAGCGAGAGTAGCACACTGTCCCGGCACCAAAGCGGTAGGCGTCGACACCGTGTGGTTTTAGTGGGTTCGAGTCCCACATACCTGTCCGGCTTCCCGTGGCCGGATAGACGAGACGAGGGTCTTTCCACACGTTTAAAAAAAAAAAAAAAAAAGGTTGGGTTAGGTTCCCCCCCGGGGGCCGCCACCTTGTCGTGGTGGGGGGGCTTGCGTGTCCCGATGATCTCCAAGGCTATGCCGTACAGGGCTTCCCATAACGGACAGGCTTGGAAGGAGGGGCCAGACCAAGAGCGGCTCACAGTTGGGTCCCTCCGCTTAGTGCGGATGAGACCATGGGGCGTGGTCTCTCCACGTGTCCCTCTGACTTATCAGAAGGCACTGTGGATGAGACCAGGGTGGGAAAAACCCTTGAGGTTTACTCACCCAAACGCGGGGGCGACGGGCTGCCGCTCACGGCAGCATGGCCTAGGCCACCGTCGGCCAACTCGCTCCCTGACCCGTAGGCGTCAGGGGTGAGGGCTGCCACTTCGGTGGGGGCCGCGAGGAAGAAAACCTCTCTAAAAATTACCCCAAGTCGGTGTCTCTCCACGTGCCCCTCGGCTCAGGCAGAGGGCACTGCGGATGAGACCACGTAGTGGGGTCTCTCCACGTGTCCCTCTGCTTTAGCAGAGAGCACGGTGGATGGGACCAGAGTGGGATAAACCCATGTGGTTTACCTACCCTAACGCGGGGGCGACGGGCTGTCGTTTACGGCAGCATGGCTTAGGCCACCGTCGGCCAACTCGCTCCCTGACCCGTGGGCGTCAGGGGTGAGGGCCGCCACTCCGGTGGGGGCCGCGAGGAAGAAAACCTCTCTAAAAAATTACCCTAATCCCAAGTTGTCTCGGCGAGGGGATGAATGGTTGGGGGGTACCCAATCCCTAGGACCGGGGAGGTCACCCCGTTAAAAAAGGACAACAAAAAACATGGAAGGTTTGGAAAACAATAAACTACCCCAGGAGGGTACCGGCATCTCCGATGCCGGAGAATCCCTCACCGGGCCTAGCCCGGTCTGCCCCTCGTATTCTGGGGGGGGCACAAACATTCCAGCGAGCGACAGCTCGCATGCCGCGAGGCGGCTGACGGAGGAGACCCAGGAGACTGCGGAGGAGTCTGACTCCTCCGTGGTGACCCTGATGACGGTGTCGTCCGGGGACGACACGTCAGGACGCTTCTGGCGCAATGCGCGGAAGCGGTCCCTGAAAGGGGACGAGGCGGAGGCACCGGAGTTGGTCGAGAAAAAGAAAGCTCCCACTCCGGTGCCCGCAAGACGAGGGAGAGGGCGACCGCCCACGACCGGAGAGTACGTCGGCCTAGCTAAGGCGAAGCTGGCGTACCTCAAGGCGCAGAGGGAGGAGGAGAAGCTCCAGGCAGAGAGGGAGCTGGCCGAGATGGCCCGGGACGTCCGATCCCGATCTCCCTCTCGGTCGAGGTCGAGGTGTCTGTCCGACTCGTCGTCGCTCTTACGCGGCGAAGACGGACCCTCGACCTCCGAGCTGCGGAAAAAGGCGGAGGACAGCGTGCTCCTCATCCAGGCGGTTGCGACAAAATCGCGCAACTTGAAGGGCACGCTGCAGAGGGACCTTAAGGAGGCCTCTGCAAGCCTGATGGGGGTCGTAGCGGAGCTAGCAGAGCGGTCCGCTACGGATGAGACGGCTCGGCTCGAAAGGGCCAATGCTCGCCTGCAAAGCGAGGTCGCTGAACTCCGCAAGGAGATCGCGGAATTGCGGGCGAGCCTCGTCAGGCCTGCCGAGCCGAGCGGAGTCGATCGCGACGACTCCGCCTCGCTGAAGCGTGATATCATGGTGGAAGTGGGGACCATGATGGACGCCAAGCTCGAGGCTCTCGCGATGCGGCTCCCCCCCGAGCCACGCCTCCGGCCGCCTTTGGCCGCCGACAGGGCGAGGGCTAAGGCTGCGCCTCCCGCTCCCGAGCCGCCCCTCCGGCCGCCTTTGGCCGCCGACAGGGCGAGGGTTGAGGCTGCTTCTCCCGCTCCCGCTCCCGCGGCCGGGAAGAAGAAAGCGCCTTCCAAGGCGTACTCGGAGGTGGCAGCGCCGACGCCTGGCGCTCCGAAGCCCCCGACGACGGCCGTGTCCCTGCAGTGGACCGAGGCCGCCAAGCGGGGCAAGCGGGGCAAGCGGGGGAAAAAGGGCAGCGCACCGGCGGACAAGCCCCCGCCCAAGAAGAACGCGGCGGCGAAGCTTCGCGCCCCGCGCTCGGCTGCGGTGGCCATCACCATCCAGCCGGGCGCCACGGTGGAGGGGAAGGAGCTGAGCTATAAGGAAGTGCTCGACGGGGCGAAGCGGAGGATCGACCTCGAAGGCTTAGGCCTGAAGGGTCTCCGATTCCGCACCGCCGTGACGGGGGCCCGGATGCTCGAGATCCCCGGGGCTGACAGCGGCGAGAAGGCAGACCTGCTGGCGGGCAAACTGCGGGAGGTCCTTCCCGCGGACCTGGTCCGCGTCTCCAGACCCGTGAAGTGCGCAGACCTGCGCATCAGCGAGCTGGATGACGCGGTGTCCTCGGAGGAGGTGGCGGCCGCGGTGGCCCGCTACGGGGAATGCCCCCCCGAGCAGGTAAAGTGCGGGGAGATCCGCCGCTTCTCCGCCGACAGCCCCGGCACGGCGTGGGTGCGCTGCCCGGTTTCCGCGGCGAAGAAGGTCGCCTCCAGCGGGCGGCTACTGGTGGGGTGGGTGTCGGCCCGGGTCAGCCTCCTTGAGGCCAGACCCCTGCGGTGCTACCGGTGCCTCGATTCGGGGCACGTACGGAGCAAATGCGCCGCCGAGGTGGACCGCAGCGATGTCTGCTATCGCTGCGGTCAACCGGGCCACAAGGCGGCTGGCTGTGCTGCTGCCCCACACTGCCCGCTGTGCGAGGCGAGGCAGAAGCCGGCGGACCATAGAGCGGGTAGCGGAGCATGTGCTGCTTCCGCCCCCGCCAAGTCCGCCGGCAAGAAAAAGAAGAAGAAGCCCGCCGGGAAAGGCCCAACAGCCCACCCCCGGCCGGCCCGCCCGTCCGCCGCTGACGCGGAGCGCGCCGAGAGGGTCGCAGACATGGTCGTAGATTAAGTATGGCCATGTCTCTCCTTCAGGCGAACCTCAACCACTCGGCCAGAGCTCAGGACCTTCTGTACCAGAGCCTGGCCGAGTGGTCGATCCAGGCGGCGGTGGTGGCGGAGCCTTACCTCGTCCCCGCCAGGGACAACTGGGTTGGTGACCGGGAGGGCACAGTGGCGATCGTCGCGCAGACGGCCGCCGGCTCCCCGCCCTTCGACAAATCAGCGAAGGGCCATGGATGCGTCGCGGTCACCCTTATGGGCGTGACGATCGTCGGCGTGTACTTCTCGCCGAACCGGAGCCTGGCCGCATTCGAGCAATTCCTGCTCGAGGTCGGTGCTCTGGTCGGCCAGAGTCACCCAATCCCGGTGCTGGTCGCCGGGGACTTCAACGCCAAGTCGACGGCTTGGGGTTCCCCGGTCACCAATGCGCGGGGCGAGGTACTGGAGGAGTGGGCTGCCACGTCGGGCTTAGTTCTGCTAAACCGGGGGTCGGTAGACACGTGCGTGCGGCACAACGGGGGTTCCATCGTGGACCTAACGTTCGCGACCCCGTGTCTTGCGCGCCGTGTCCGAAACTGGAGGGTGCTCATGGAGGCGGAGACGCTCTCGGACCACCGGTATATCCGGTACGAGGTCGCCGCCGACCCTGGAGCTCCCCAGAGCCGGCCCCCGCGTGGGGACGGACCGCGCTGGGCCCTCAAGACCATGGACGGTGACGTCATCATCGAGGCGTCCATCGTCCAGGCTTGGCTACCGGCGCCGGAGGGCCCGGCGGCCGACGTGGACGGGCGAGCGGAGCGGTTGAGCGAGTCGATGGCGCAGGTGTGCGACGCCGGTATGTCGCGCGCCAGACCGCTCCCGCCCCGCAGATGGGTGTACTGGTGGTCGGCGGACCTGCGCCGGCCTGTATGCGGCGTGGCCGCTTTCCGAGGAAGTGGAAGGTCGGCAGGCTCGTGCTGCTGCGCAAGGAGGGTCGCCTGGCGGACTCGCCGTCGGCATACCGGCCCATAGTGCTGCTCGACGAGGTGAGTAAGCTCTTCGAGCGGATTATTTCCGCGCGCCTCGTCGGGCACCTAGAACGGGTCGGGCCGGGGCTGAGTGACCGGCAATTCGGTTTCCGCCGGGGCCGCTCGACGGTCGACGCCATCGCGCGTGTGAGGGACCTCTCGGAGGAGGCGGTGTCACGGGGAGAGGTCGTCTTGGCGGTGTCTCTAGACATCGCCAATGCCTTTAACACCCTCCCCTGGGGCTGTATCGAGGCGGCGCTGGGCTACCATCGCGTGCCCGACTACCTGCGTCGCCTCCTCACCGACTACTTCTCCGAGAGGGAAGTGGTGTACCCGACGCGCGACGGGTGGGGCCGCCGGGTCATGACGTGCGGTGTTCCACAGGGTTCGGTTCTTGGGCCGTTGCTGTGGAACATCGGCTACGACTGGGTGCTGCGGGGCGCTAATCTGCGGGGGGTCGACGTAACTTGTTACGCCGACGACACCCTCGTCACGTCCTGCGGCGCCACGTACCGGGAGGCGGCCCTATTGGCGACGGCCGGAGTGGCCCAAGTGGTGGCCCGCATCCGCCGGCTGGGGCTGGAGGTGGCGCTGGAGAAGTCGGAGGCTCTGTGTTTCCACAGAGCCCGACGCGCCCCTCCCGCAGGATCCCGGCTGGTGGTCGGCGGCGTCTCCATCGCTGTCGAGTCGACGATGCGGTACCTGGGCGTCGTCCTCGACAGTCGGTGGAACTTCCGGGAGCACTTCCGACGGTTGGTCCCCAGGTTGTTGCGCGCGGCCGGAGCACTGAGCTGGCTGCTGCCGAACCTGGGTGGACCGTCGGTCGCATGCCGGCGGCTGTACGCCGGGGTGGTGCGGTCAATGGCCCTCTACGGGGCCCCGATCTGGGCGGACACCCTGATCGCCCAGAACAGGACCCTCCTGCGCCAAGCGCAACGGGTCATGGCGACCAGGGTGGTGAGAGGTTATCGCACCATCTCGTGCGAGGCGGCATGCGTCCTGGCCGGGACCCCACCGTGGGACCTGGATGCGGAGGTGCTCTCGGCAGCGTACTGGCGCCGCAGCGCAGCAGCACGAGCCGATGAGGTGGATCCAGAGCCGGAGGAGGCCGGGCGGCAGGGGCGACTCGACCGCCAGGTCCTCCTCCGGAAATGGAAGGAAAGGCTGGCGGAGCCGACCGCCGGCAGAAGAACGGTGGAGGCGATTCGGCCCGTCCTGGAAAGGTGGGTCGATCGCCGACACGGGGCCCTCACCTTCCGCGCTGTGCAGGTCCTGACGGGGCACGGTTGCTTCGGCAGGTACCTGTGCAGCGTGGCGGGTCGAGAGCCAACCAGCGTGTGCCACGCTTGTGGGTGTCCGGAGGACACAGCGGAGCACACGCTGGCGGAGTGCCCGGAGTGGGCGGAGCCGCGGGCGAGCCTCGCGGCGGTTATTGGGGACGACCTGTCGCTGCCGGGCGTCGTGAGAGCCATGGTCGGCAGCGACAGAGCGTGGAAGGCGGCGCTCCGGTTTTGTGAGTGCGTCATGGCGCAAAAGGAGGCGGCGGAGCGGGCGAGAGAGGACGACCCTCTTTCTAACCCGATCCGCCGAAAGAGAGTTGGGCGGAGGCGCCTGGCGCACGAGCGCCGTCTTCCCCCATAACCGGGGTCTCCGGGCGGTGGAACCGGGGGGTACCATCGCCCAGTTGGAGGAGACCCCCGAGGCGGCTGGCGTGTCCCGTGTTCCGGCACGCCAGTTTGAATGGTGAGTGGCGCCAAAGATGAGCGCCACACAAGTTGGGCCCGAGTCCCGGGCAACCGTCGGCGGAGCAGCGGAAGTGTGCGAATGCGTCCCCGCAGCTCCGCCGGAAGACGGTGAGGAGGAACACCGCTGGTTTTTAGCCGGTAAGAGTCCGGCATAACCCGACAGCGCCCCCCCGCGCCTGTCGGGTATCCATGAGGATTTTCCAGCGTCAAAAAAAAAAAAAAAAGGTTGGGTTAGGTTGGGTTTTTTTTTTTTTTTTTTTTTTTTTTTTTTAAATAAAACTTCGTTTCCATGAACTATTCGTCCATGCCTTTTTTGTGCACTTTTATTTTATAAATTATTTGCTCCTATCGCAAATTACAATAAATTAAATTATTTTCAATAAAATCATTAGCGAGTTAAGGACCTTATACTATCTCTTAACTATGTTGCAGTTAATAGTATTTAGTATATAGTATTAGTATATTATAAGTAGTTAGTGTATATATATATTTTTTTCTTCTTTTTTTTTTCTTTTCTCTTTTCTTCCTTTTTTTTTTTCTTTTTTTCTTTTTTTTTATATATATAATTTTTTTTTTCATATGTATATATATATTTGTTATTATTATTATTAGTATTAGCATTGTTATCATTTTTTTTTTTTTTGTTCTTTTTTTTTTGTTATTATTATTATTGTTATATTATTATTATTTTTTTTTTTTTCTTGAACGATTTACAAACACTTATAGAGAACACTTACATATTATAGAGAACACATTATATAGAACACAAGAATATATTATAGAGAACACAAACACATTTAGAGAAACATTTATATTACATATTTTTCGTACTGTCTATTCTTAAGTACGTGTAATAACATAGTTTACATCATTTTTATGTTATTAATTGTTATAGGTTTTCCACGGAGGCCGCTGTGGGCTTTCTCCCTATTAATTTTTTCATAACTGTCGGGTCCCTGCTTCGGATTGCCATCGAGATGTTGTAGTCCTCCAGTCTTTGGTCTGTGGCCGTCATAGCCCTTTGGATGAACTGGGCTATGGCGTCATCGCTGTAGTCAGTGTAATACACACAACTGGTGGTGTGACGCGACACGGCCACTACGGCGTGGGGGACACTGCTGTGCAGTTGAAGTCGTTTTGTCGACTGGCGCACAATCAACACCGTCTCGTACGTTAGACCCTGCGCTTCATGGATGGTCATGATTTTCGATCCCTCTCCGCATCCGAAGCCTTCGTTTCTTAGACTCTCTTTTTCGGCCTGGGTATGTACCAAATAGAGAGTCTTCTCGAGGGTTTTTGGGATCTGAGCATTTGTGTATTGCTCTAGCTGCAGTGATCTCAAACACGACTTCGACGAGTATATGCCGCTATAGACCTCGCTTAGGGCATACGCTACGTCCACCGGGTTTCTGTGCGTGCACAGCAGTTCTTGACCTATTTTGGCCAGTTGGCTTGGACGGCTGTATTGCAACTCGAAGAGGTTATTGCGCTCTATGAAAGGTAGTTGATTGATGTCTCCGACGAGAATCGCTTCCGTCGCTCCGGTAAGTCTTATCGCCATCACGATGGACCCAAAATGGTTCATGAGCGCCTCGTCTATCAACAGTCGCTCACAGCTTTTCTTTGAACCATTTACTAGAACGGAGGCCATCGTGCGCACATTTGATTCGGCGAACATAGCGGAGCGGTTGCTGAGTCTCGTTCGGAGATCTCTCGCTGCCTCCGTTGTGTACGTGATTATGAGGTCTTTGTCCTCCTGGAAGTGATTCACCAACCATGTGGACTTGCCACAGCCCGGGACTCCATTGATCCACGTTATCTTTGGTATATCCCACGTTTCTGGTGAGAAGTGTTCACCGGATAAGCTGTCCGCCATAGCTAAGATCTTGTCGTTCAGCATTATCCGGGTGCATCTTGCTATCACCACTACGGGATCATTTGGAGGGGTGTTAAATGTTTCCCGGCCGGTCCGTCGACTCTCCTCGTCGTCCCTGGTGACGAAGCCCCTTGTTAGACTGTAGGCTGCCATGTGGCTTCCTTTTTCTGAGCCTTCTATAATTTGAGAGGTGTTGTTGTTGTATATGGCAGCCTCCGCTTTCTCGAGTCTCTCTTTCAGTAGCTTCCTGTCGTCATGGAGGAAGGACTGTAGGATGTTGTGGCACGTCCTTTTATTATCCTCCATTGTCGCTGCAGTCAGTGCTCTGAATTCGAGAAAAGCGTTTATTAGGTGGTCCAAAGGGGTCTTTGCGTCCCGTAGGTTTGGCGGTTCGACCAGTCCCTTTTCGGCTTTATTTAAGATGGTTTTTAATGGCTGTGAATCACTTCTTGGGGTGTTTTGTGCCGGTATTTGTGTTTGTTGTGTTTCTGCTTTTCTTTTCCTGCCTGGTATCTGCTGAGAGACGGCATTTAGAGTCTTTACTGTCACAGACAGCATTCCTTGTTTTTCTTTATGGTCGGAGTGCTTCTCTTTCGCTGTAGTTTTTTCCGCTGCTCTTTTTAACTGCAGTCTTTCAGAGCCGCTGATTTCTTCTGGGTTTGCTATGGGGTGTCCCCATCTGTCTACTGGGTTCGGAGCGGTAGTTGAGCCTGTTTGCTGCGGTTTTAGATGACCGAGGTTTTCACCCCGGTCTTCATATACCACGATCTCATGTTTTTCGGAGGCTTTGAGGCTCCCCGCGTGATGGTTAGGTTAGGTTGGGTTAGGTTGGGTTAGGTTGGGTTAGGTTGGGTTAGGTTGGGTTAGGTTGAGCCCCCCCGCATGGCTCCGCCAGAGGGGGCTAGTGTCGGGGACCGGGAGGTAATCCCGGAAATAACCCGGGGCGAGTTTGGTGCAGCTGTACAAAGATTGCGCGCCAAAAATACCGCTCCGGGTCCCGATGGTGTTCCGGGTCGAGCTCTGGTCTCCGCACTGGACGCAGCAGAAGTGCTGGAGGAGCGGCTGAGGGGGCTCTTCAATGCCTGTCTCGTGCAGGGAAAGTTTCCCATGGCGTGGAAAACGGGACGCCTGGTCCTGTTAAGGAAGGAGGGACGACCGGCGGATTCCCCGTCTGGCTACCGTCCGCTTGTTGTGCTCGACGAGGCTGGCAAATTGCTGGAAAGAGTCACCTCTGACCGCCTTGTCGAGCGCCTCGAGTGCGTCGGACCCAACCTGGCGGATGGCCAATACGGGTTCCGCCGGAAGAGGTCAACAATTCACGCCATTCTGAGAGTGAAGTCCCTGGCGCAGGATGCGGTCTCCCAGGGTGAGGTGGTCGTGGCGGTGTCTCTCGACATCGCTAACGCCTTTAACTCCCTCCCCTGGCCTTGCATTATGGAGGCGCTCTCGTATCACGGAGTGCCATCCTACCTGCGCCGGCTCATCCGGGACTACCTCTCAGACAGGAGGATTATTTTCCCTGCTCGAGACGGATGGAGGCAGTACGTAGTGACGTGCGGTGTTCCACAGGGTTCTGTCCTAGGACCGCTCCTGTGGAACATCGGCTACGACTGGGTACTGCGGGCGGTTAGTCTTCCGGGAGTCGACGTCGTGTGTTATGCCGACGACACACTCGTGACCGCCCGTGGTGCCACGTTCCGCGATGCGTCACTACGTGCAACTGCGGGAGTAGCGCAAGTGGTGCGCCGAATCCGCCGGCTGGGACTGAGAGTGGCCCTTGAAAAATCCGAGGCGCTGTGTTTTCATGGCCCTCGGCGGGGGCCGCCCCCAGACTCTAGCCTAACGGTTGGTGGTGTTCAAATCGCCATCAAGCCGACGATGCGGTACCTAGGCATCGTCCTTGATGGCAGATGGAACTTCGGCGCCCACTTTGCGGCGCTAGTGCCTCGACTAATGGCGGCGGCTGGTGCGTTGACACGGCTCCTACCGAATCTGGGAGGGCCGGAGGTGTCCTGCAGACGCTTATACCTGGGGGTCGTGCGATCCATGGCCCTCTATGGTGCCCCTGTTTGGGCGGAGGCCCTGAGCAACCAGAATATCGCCCTCTTGCGTCGTCCGCAGAGGGTGATGGCGATCAGGGCCATCCGGGGATATCGCACGATCTCTAATGAGGCAGCGTGCGTGCTGGCCGGTAGCATCCCTTGGGACCTAGAAGCCAAGACCCTCGCGTCCTTATTTACTTGGCGCGAGGAGGCGTTGGCCCGGGGTCACTGGCCGGCACCGAGGGAGATCGCAGGACACCGCGAAGAGCTGTGTCAACGCGCCATCAGAGAGTGGAGCCAAAGGCTGGAGCAGCCCACTGCTGGGCGTAGGACCGTCGAGGCAGTCCGTCCAGTTTTAGGCCAATGGCTGGCAAGGCGGCACGGCCCGCTGACGTTCCGTTTGACACAGATATTGTCCGGGCATGGTTGCTTCGGGGGGTATCTGTGTCGAACGGCGGGTCGCGAACCAACTGCTACCTGCCACCACTGTGACGGATGCCAGGACGAGGATGCCCAGCACGTCTTGGAGGACTGCCCAGCCTGGGCGGAAGACCGCGCGGAACTACGCGCGATCATGGGGGACGACCTCTCGCTGCCGACCGTGGTAGAACACATGGTCGACAGTGAGATGTCGTGGAAAGCGGTGCAGGCCTTTGCGGAGCACATAATGCTCCGCAAAGAGGCGGCGGAGGGAGAGCGAGAGGCTACCTCAGACCTCCCTATCCGCCGCCGGCGCACAGGGGGCAGAAGGCGGGCCTATGGCCTGCACCACTTGCCCCCATAACAACAGCCGGTCGGGCGGCGGATACGGGAATCCGTCGTCCGACTTAACGGCCCGGGTTCAAAGGCGCGCCGGTGTCGAGCGCGCCTTTACCCCAGAGGGAACTTGAAGAGCCAACTCGCCGGCCGCTCCAACCCTCTCATCAAGGAGAGGGGATAGAGAGCGCCGTGCGTAGGCCGCTAAGGCCGGGCAGAGGCCGCCAAATTAGCGGCCGCCGCGCTGGGACAGTGGAGCGAGAGTAGCACACTGTCCCGGCACCAAAGCGGTAGGCGTCGACACCGTGTGGTTTTAGTGGGTTCGAGTCCCACATACCTGTCCGGCTCCCCGTGGCCGGATAGACGAGACGAGGGTCTTTCCACACGTTAAAAAAAAAAAAAAAAAAAAAAAAAAAAGTTGGGTTAGGTTGGGTTAGGTTGGGTTAGGTTGGGTTAGGTTGGGTTAGGTTGGGTTAGGTTTTTTTTTTTTTTTTGTTAGTCTGATAGATTTAGACCATCAGACCTGTTTGAGATTTATTTGTATTGTTAAAGATAAGTCCTCGCTTATTGATACGGGCGACTTGTCTTTATGCATGACTTTCATATATTTATTTACATGAGTGGGGCATTTTTTATCAATCATGTCTTATTTGTTGTATATGTTCTTCTAATATATTGGTATAGTTTAATTAAGTAGATTTTTTTTTTTTTTTTTTTTTGTTATTATTATTATTATTTTTTTTATAATGTATAGTATTATATATATATATTAATGATTTAATTTGCAATTTCTATTTGATGATTATTATATAATATGTATTTTAATAAGGTTACAATTAAAGTATGTTGTTCTTCATATTATTTGTTGCTTTATTTGTTTACCTTAGAATCATTGTACATTTTTGTTAAAGTCTTTTAATGTACCAATTATTGTTTTTATATGTCTGAAAAATGTGTTTCTACAGCCTTCTGTTAGTAAGACTTTTGAAATTTCATAGGGGTCGCTTATGTCAAGAAGATTGCACATAGATATGTGATCAAAGCGCGTTGACATGTATTTGGGGCATTCTTCAACAAGGTGTTTAATGGTTTGCTCCGTTGAGTTGTTGCAGGGGCATGTGTTAGTTGATTTGATTCGGAATCTATAAAGGTAGGAGAGGTGGTAGCCATGGCCTGTCAATATTTGAGTCAGCTCAAATGATGGCGATATATTTGAGAATAGCTTATGAATCGTGTTGAGTTCAGGGCATAGTTTACGTGTGTGTTCACCTTTTGTGCTAGAAATATATAATTGGTTTGATTTAAAAATATTCATGGTTTTGATCTTCTGTTTCAGGTAACTTAGAGGGAACCTAGCATACTCATATGCCGAGTGTGAGTCCGCTGCAGCCTTAGCCGCGGCATCCGCTTCCTCGTTTCCGTGGATGCCCACATGAGCCTTAACCCATACAAACGAGACCTTCCCTGAACTAGACATTTTATTTAAAATATTATGAGTTGATTGGACCAGGTGGTGAGTACTGTCTTTATTACTTATCTCGTGTAAGCTAGACAGCGAGTCACTAAATATCGATAAGTTTGTAATTTTGTTTTGAAGAGCCCATACACAGGCACGGTTTATTGCTAACAGTTCGGCTTGATACACGGAGCATGCGGGGTGAAGTTTGTATTTTTTGGTAATTTTGTCGCCGTTTGGTGTATATGCAACGAAAGCCGCCCCTACTTTGTTCTCACTGTGCTTGCTGCCGTCCGTGTAAACTTTTGTATCGTTAGGTGAGCAGATCTTGTCTACCTCCTCCATATTTGTGGCTACGTTGCACTTGATAGTTTGACGCTCTGCTGGATGGAGTAGTTCACGGACTCTGACAGGTTTCTCAATCTCTACGTCATTTGGCAGAAAATGAGTTGTACCTGTTTGTTTGGCAATCTCTATCGAGGATACCTCGTCGATCTTCAGATGAAGCGGAGTTAGTTTAGCCAGGGCAATGGCCGCTGTAGCTGACACGGTACGGAAGGCCCTAATTATTTTGAGAGCGAACCCCCTTTGTAGGGATCGCAACTGGTTTTTAATGAATTCATATTTGATTGCACCACTCCATATGCTGGCTGCGTATGTTATTGTTGGCTCTATTACATTCTTATATATGACTCTTATGTTTTCAGGATGTGCTCCCCAAGTGGGCCTGACGAAGATGGATAGCTTTTTGAAGATTTTTAATGCTTTATTAATGATGTATTTTACATGTGGAATGAATTTCAAATTTTTGTCAATGATCACGCCTAATAGTTTAATTTCATTCGCATATTTCAGCTCGATGTTATTGAATATGATTTTTGCAGATTTTGCTTTTGGTGTAAATGTTATGAGTTGCGTCTTATCCGGTCCGAACTTTAGCTTAACTGCTTGCCCCCAATCATTAATTAATTTTAGCGCCTTGTTGGTGTTTATTTGCAAATCAGTTGGGTTTTTATTTTGGACAATTAGTAGAACGTCATCCGCAAAAGCTTGCAGATGACATCCCTCAGGTAACTCCACATCGAATAAGTCATCCAAAACCATGTTCCAAAACAGAGGACCACACACGGAGCCCTGAATGCACCCTCTGGACATTGTTTTCCTTACTGTTACATTAGCATAGTTAAGGGAAACTGATCGGTCTTTCATGTAGTGGCTGATAATTTGATACAGGTTTCTAGGGCACATTGTTTTCCTCAAGCGTTTGAACAAGATCGGCCACCAGGCGTTGTCAAAAGCAGCCTGTATATCAAGGGAGATGGCTATTACTAGATGTTTAATGTTTTTGGCGCCATTGACAACGTCCATGGCATCTCTAAGGGCATCCACCGTGGAAGTCTGTTCCGTGAAACCGTATTGATGGGGATTATAATTGTTCGTTCGGTGTAAGTGGAATGTAATTCTTTTGCAAATGAGCTTTTCCAACAGCTTCCCAAAGACATTAATTAATCCTATAGGCCGGTATGAAGAGGTGTCGGAATAATTGGATCTATTGGGTTTTGGAATGACAATTATCTGGGCAATTTTCCATTTCTTGGGGAAGTAAGATAGTTCGACACACCTGTTCAAAACTGCTGTGATTATGGTGGTGTAGTTTCGTGCAAAAGCGAGGCAAATATCGGCAGTGAGATGGTCTGGGCCTGGCGCTTTGTTGGCACTCATTGAGCTCAGACACCCCAGGACTTCATCCTCTGTAAATGGCAGGTCGTTTGCAGTATCAGGGGCTTTATCCATGAGGTGTCTTAATGATTTCTGTTCGTCCGTTGTGTCATCAGTATCGTCGGGATAGAACCTATCCAGAAGAGTTTGACCAGTATCGGCTGGAGTTTCCGTATGTTTGGTGTCACCTGATTTAACAGTAAGGCAGTTGTTGTTTTGGGAAGAGGACTTTAGGAGCCTATTTGTTAAAGACCAAACATTCTCCTTCCCTTGTAGGTTGCAAAACTGGCGGAAGTGTTCTGAGGAAGTTTTCCTAATCAGATCGGCATATTTGGTCTTCAGTTCTTTACGTTCAAGAAGTGCGTTGTTGATAGGCTTCCGAGAGCGTTTGAGGTCTTGGATCCTGTGGTGTAATCTGATCACGTCTTTCTTTAGTGCATCCAGCTCCGAGTTCCACCAAGGTATGTGGTAATTGGGATTATTTTTGGGTCTTAAAGTTTCCTTACATACTTTTTGGATCGTATTTGTAATTTTTGTAATGAAATCTTCTATTCCAGCCCCGTTCAACTCGCCAATCGTCGTACTCTCTATGTCGGTTTTTCCGATTTCAGCCTTCAAGTTATTGTCAAATGTCATCCAATCAATATTTTTTGTATTATATTTATAAGTCGACTGTTTTTTCCTTTTTGGTAATTTTATGTCTCTTAAGTCTAAAATGAATTCAATGGCCCTATGTTCGCCGGATACACACGCATCCGGGTTGACCTTCCAATCGGATATCCTCCGCGTCATGCTGTCCGTATGTAGAGTGATATCGATGATCGAGCTGCGGGCTGAACCATGTGTAGTAGTTATGAAGGTGGGAGCACAACCCGTATTACCAATAATTAGGTCATTTGCAATAATCAGATTATTGATGTCTAAGCCCCTCTTATTGGATTTGACGGATCCCCAATTTGGGTGCCACCCATTGAGGTCACCACCAATAATAATATGAGATTTATTGTGTTCTCTGAGAAACAACTCGAGGCGATTCAAGGTGAAATGTACATCGTTTTTGGGCTCAATGTATACTGAGACCAAAAACAGTTTACGACCGTTTGTGATGATTTGCACTATACAAATATTAGGTGATGAAAAAGCCGTCATTCCAAGAGTGGCGGCAGTTCCAGATTTGATTAGTATACAGGCCTTAACTCGATCGTTGTCAGCAGGAAACTGATGTGTTTCATAACCGGGGACATCTTTAACTTTGTTTGAATTACCGACGTAAGGCTCGCTAATGAGACCGATAGAGTAATCTTCAGATGCTATGTAATTAACAATTTCATGATGGGTATTATAACTTTTGTCGACATTACATTGAATAACTCTGAAACTAGTAGCCATAGTTGACCCGATTGGATACAATTTCTTTCATGCGTTGAATCTGTGGGCAATTGAAGGACGTGGCTGAGTGAGATGTGTCTGTCTTAAGGTTGAATTTAGTGTTTTGGGTGGTACAATTATGGCACTTAACTTTGCTAGTGTCTTTTTGATTTGGGCAGTCTTTGTACAGATGGCCGGGTTCAGCGCAATGGGAGCAGCGGGGCGAGTCTAACGTGCAGGATTTTTTGGTGTGTCCGAATCTTAAGCAGCTGTAACACTGCTTGAGGGGGCAATGGTTTTCCGTGTGGATGCGGTGGTTATTCAGATTGAGTTTTCCTAGATCAGTTGATGTTTTCCAGATTTTGGGAGATACAATTAATACTGCGTTGTAAAGGGTTGGCTTCTTATTGTTTTTTAGAAACGCGACTTTAATATCTTCCGGAAGTAAGTTTTGCTCTTTAATTTCTGAGTTCTGTTTTATCAGCAATTCGGGGATTTCAGACGATGGGGTATCCTTATGAATACCCTTAAGTATGATCATCGGCTTCAAATCACGTGCCGGCTCAGCCTCCAACTCGGTACACTGTTCGATCTTCTGAAGGGTTTCGTCTCTCTGCTCACGCGTGTCAAACTCTACTCTAATTTTGTTGTTAGATAGAGGTAAAATTTTAGCCGGGGTGTATGTGTTGCTTTTAAATGAAATCTGTTTGTGGAATGTATCTTTTAGTTCGCTGCGGCTTGAGCTCTCTTTCGTGGCTTTCAATACAATAGCTGGCTTAGATTCGGGTTTTGTGATTATTTTCTGGGTAGGATTGGAGTGTGTGACAGCAGAAGCGTAGGACACAGGGGGCGGAGGTGCAACAGGAGTCAGTTTGGCAAACTCCGCTTGGATGACCTTTTGGAGATCGCTTTTTAGGTCAGCCGTAACTCCCTGAAATGCAGAAGCCTTAGACGCTAAAGTGTCAATAATATGCGACTCTTCAATAATTTTCTTTTTGTCCTGTGCTGTGACGCTTTTGCTAGACGTTATTATGGTGATGATATTTTTTGCTCGTGCTTGAATATCCAATAATATTTCGGACAGAGTGCTTTGATTTTGCGAATCCATTTACGTGTATTTAAAACAAACCAAAATAATAAGTAACCGGAGACTAAATAATTAATATTAGAAAAACTATGGATCTGTCAGGCGACCCAAGGGTAGGTATTGGATCCTTAGGTGTATGCCTACAAGAATCTGTAATAAAAAACTTTACGGTAATATGAAGCCCGCCCTCAGAATTCCGTCAGCCCCTACCGGCATCAAAACCCTACGGGCGGATGGGTGGGCTTTTTTTTCGTCGGATTGGCTTGAAAAGCGGTGGGATCGACGCGGGGCAGTTGTACAAGCACAACGAAGTCGGTTTGGAAGAAATCGGACAGTAAACTTAAAAGTTATAGGCTAGGGAAGGTGGAAATTTAGGAAGTTAGGAAAAACGCCAATTTTAAGGAAAATCCGCGATAGATTTGCGTGGAAAGGGTGTAGAAAATTAGGGATCAACTAGTATTAGGTATGTTATGAATTTAAAGCGAAACGCCTGAGGGGCACGGAAGATATTAACAAAAATGTAGGTATAAACTTAACGAATTTAGTATAAAACGAGGAAAAACGGCTATAACTCGGGAAATTCACGATAGATTTTCGTGGAAAAGGTGTAGGAAGTTAGGGATCAGTTAGCTTTAAGTATTTTATGAGTTTGAAGTACAAGGGTTGAGGGGCACGGAAGATATTAAAGGAAGTATAGGTATAAAATTAAGAAAATTTGTATGAAATGAGGAAAAACAGCTATTTCTCGGAAAATTGTGGTCGGATTTTCGTGAAAATGGTACAGAAAGTTAGGGAATAATTAGTTGCAGATGCTATATGAGTTTGAAGCAAGAAGATCTTGGGGCACCGGAGATATTAAAGAAAATGGAGTAATCGGTTGGGTTAGGTTGGGTTAGGTTGGGTTAGGTTGGGTTAGGTTGGGTTAGGTTGGGTTAGGTTGGGTTAGGTTGGGTTAGGTTGGGTTAGGTTGGGTTAGGTTCCCCGCCGGGGGAGTCCACCTTGTCGTGGTGGCGGGGCTCAGTAGCCGTGCACAAGCCAGTGTACGGTGAAGCCAAGAGACTCCCGAGTGGAGCAGATATCAATCTGCTTTGTTACTGCGTCCCCAGCTCCCCTGCATCAGGGGACTCCGGGGACGCAGTGACACCACAGAGTAATGCTGGTTTGCATTTACAATGCACTCTGGCCCTCACTCTCCGGCTCAGCCGTAGCGGTTGACCCGGGGAATGTTGTAGAACTCCTCTTCAGCTCTCTCGCAGCGAGGGACTCCGGAGAGGAACAATCTTCAAGTCTTTGGTACCCAACTTGGAGATTGCGTATCGAGGGTAACCCAGGAAGCTACCCTGCCAAAAAAGTAAAAATGGAAAAGGAGGTTATACAACAACAACTCCAGGAGGGTACCGCGGGAAGCGGAGAACCCCTCCCTTCTACTTCGGTAGGAGGCAGCCCCACCGTATCTGGAGGGGGCAATAACCGCCTCGTAGGCCGGCGATCTGCCGGCCTTCGTAAACACAACCTTGGCTTTAGAAAAACGGACTCCGATTTGCACTCCGATAGGGAAAAAAACGACGATGTCCCAGTAGGGACCCAAAGTGAAGCTGGCTCGCTCTCAGATGCGTCGTGGATGAGCACTGAGAGCGTCGTTAGCGCGGACGGACTGCGGCCCCGTAAGAGAGGCCACGGTAAAAACTCCGGCTCGGACTCGGACACTGCCTCCAAGGTGCGTGCCCGGCCGGCCGGAAAGAAAAACGGACGCCCAAAGGCGACCCCACTGTCTGCTGAGGCCAGGAGAGCCTTGGCAACAGCACGGACGGAGGCCGCCGAGAAACAGGTAGTCGAAATGGCCAAACAGGCGGCGGCCAAAAAAGTGACGGACGGGTCAAACTGTCCCGACGATGGCCCCCTCTCAAGTGCCCTTAAGGACCAGGCTGATGCCCAGCTTAAGTTGATTCGGCATATTGCCACAAGCTCGGGCAACCTTAAGGGCACCTTCGTAAAGGGCCTTAAGGAGGCTGCGGCCTCGATTGAAGAAGTGGTGGAGGCTCTCGGCAGGAGAACCGTGTCCGAAGAAACGGAACGGCTCCTAACGCGGAACAAACGCCTGGAAGAAAAAGTGGCGGCGCTGGAACGCGAAATGTCGGAGCTTCGGGCTGCAGTGGAGCGATCCGCACGGACTGCACCAGCGCCCAGCGAGACACCGCAGGAGACTGTTGAGGCGCAAAAACGCCTCATCTTGGACACGGTGGGCCCTGTCCTTAACGCCCGTTTTGAGGGGCTTCAGGGCCGCCTCCTGCCGGAGCCTAAAAGTCGCCCGGCGCTGGCGGCGGACAAACGGAATGCGGCCGCCGCGGTTGCCCTGTCGTCCGACTCGGAGGAGGAGCCTCCCCCCCCTGCGGTAGTCAGCAAGACGGCGCAGTGGCGGAAGGCCCCGCCTCAGCCCGTCCCTGAGCCCCCTCAGGGGAAAAAGAAGGGGCGTAAAAAGAAGGGGAAGGCTAGGGTCAAGGAGAATTTGGGAGCTAGTGCCCCCCCTCCGAATGACCCGAAGCCATCCACCTCCTTGGCTGCAGCAGTACGAGCGCCGGAGAGGCCAGCAAAAAAGGCTGTGGCGTCTCAGCCAACGCCAAGTGCGAAGCCCGCACCTCGGTCCGCCCCACGTGCACTGCCTCCCCCTCCTGCGTCTCTGGATGCGGGTTGGACGGTGGTTGTGAAACGGGGGGCCAAGAAGAGGGCGCCTGTTGGTCCTGCTGAACCTGCTGGCCCACAAGCCGCCATTGCCCCGCCTGGGCCAAAGCAGAGGCCTAATCAAAGGTCTCTGCCTAAATTGCGTCCTCCGCGCTCAGCGGCTGTAATATTAAAAATACAGCCCGACGCGGAGAAGCAGGGGACAACTTATGCCCAGGTGATGGCCACTGCTCAGCAGAGAGTGGACATCGGAGAGCTAGGCATCTCCGGGGTAAAATGGAAGAGAGCGGCAACTGGCGCCCGTATTCTTGAAATAACGGGTGCCGAAAAGGACGGCAGGGCAGACGCACTAGCAGCCAAATTGAAGGAGGTGATAGACCCACTTCTGGTTGAAGTTTCCCGCCCAAAAAAGTGCGCGGAGTTGCGCGTGGTCGGTCTGTGCGACTCGGCAACTCCTGACCTGGTACGCACTGCCATCGCCCGGGCTGGTGAGTGTCCCGAGGCCGACGTGAGGGTCGGAGAAATCCGAGAGGACCACGCCGGCAATCGGAAAGCCTGGGTGAGGTGTCCCGTAGCGGCGGCCAAACGGCTGACGGATGGCAGGCGACTCCTGGTGGGTTGGGTTTCGGCGCAAGTCAAACTGCTGCCTACCAAGCCGCTGCAGTGCTATCGCTGCCTTGAGGTGGGCCATGTCGGCCAGCGATGCACTGCGGAGGTGGACAGGAGTTCGCTGTGCTACCGGTGTGGAAAGCCGGGCCACAAGGCCGCCCAGTGCACAGCCGCTGCGAGCTGCGTGCTCTGTACTGCGGCCGGTAAGCCTGCGGGACACAGGGTCGGGGGTGCGACGTGCCCGAGCGCGCGCAGCAAAAAAGGAGGGAGGCGGGTTGTGTCCGTGGCTACGGCTCAGACACAGCCTGCCCGTACGGCTCAGGACGCCGAGGCGATGGAGACGGGGGCTATTTCTTAATAATGGCCCTCAAGTTTCTCATGGCGAATGTCAACCACTGCGCTAGAGCTCAGGATCTCTTGTTTCAGAGCATAGCGCAGTGGTTGATAAACGTAACGGTGGTCACTGAGCCGTACTTCGTCCCTCCCGGGGACAGGTGGGTAGGGGATCTTGACGGTGTGGTCGCGATTGCGTCCTCGGCGAGTTCTTCGCCTCCAACAGGGGTCGTGCGTGGTCATGGAATGGTCTCGGCTCAGCTGGGCAACTTGGTTGTGATCGGTGTATACTTTTCACCCAACCGTCCGCTCAGTGAGTTCGAGGCATTCATGGCCCAACTCGAGGCGCTCGTTCACAGGAGCCACCCTCGCCCTGTCCTGGTTGCTGGGGATCTCAACGCCGAATCCACGGCGTGGGGATGTCCAGCAGCTTTCCGCCGGGGAGACCCACGGCGTGCGCGGGGCGAGATAATTGTGGAGTGGCTCATCTCCGTTGGGCTGACGGTGTTGAATCGGGGTTCGGTTCCCACGTGTGTGCGTCCGCAGGGCTCGTCCATAGTGGACGTTGCCTTCGCAAGCCCTGCACTCGCGCACCGTGTGGCTCAGAGCTGGAGTGTGTTGGAGGACGTCGAGGATCTATCGGATCACCGCTACGTGCGGTTCGATCTCTCCGCGTCCTCGGTCGCTCCGAACGGCTCTGACGGAGCCCCGAACGGGGTTGGCCCGCGGTGGCAAGCGAAGCGCCTCGATAAGGAGTTACTGCAGGAGGCGGCCATCCTTCAAGGCTGGTTTCGCGCGCCGGTAAACGTGCTGGTAGAGGATGAGACCGAGTGGTTCCTGGGTGCGATGACTGCTATATGCGATGCGTCTATGCCCCGGACCAGTACTCGTCCTCCCAGAAGGTGGGTGTATTGGTGGTCGCCAGCACTCTCACGGTTGAGAGAAGATTGTGCTCAGGCTCGCCGCCAGTACGCCCGATACCGAAGGAGACGGCGCCGGGATGAGGCCGAGGGGGCCGCCCTTCTTGCGACACTGTTGGAGGCGAAGGATGCGCTGAGGAACGCGATTGCCTCCGCGAAGTCGGATGCCAAGGAGGAATTGCTGGCTACTTTGGACCGTGATCCATGGGGGCGCCCGTACCATCTCGTTCGAAATAAGATTCGACCGTACGGCGCTCCCCTGACACAGAGTCTGGAGCCACAGTTCCTCGAAGAAGTTGTTGCCGCTCTGTTCCCGCAGGGATCGGCAACCGAGCCCCCCCGCATGGCTCCGCCAGAGGGGGCTAGTGTCGGGGACCGGGAGGTAATCCCGGAAATAACCCGGGGCGAGTTTGGTGCAGCTGTACAAAGATTGCGCGCCAAAAATACCGCTCCGGGTCCCGATGGTGTTCCGGGTCGAGCTCTGGTCTCCGCACTGGACGCAGCAGAAGTGCTGGAGGGGCGGCTGAGGGGGCTCTTCAATGCCTGTCTCGTGCAGGGAAAGTTTCCCATGGCGTGGAAAACGGGACGCCTGGTCCTGTTAAGGAAAGAGGGCCGACCGGCGGATTCCCCGTCTGGCTACCGTCCGCTCGTTGTGCTCGACGAGGCTGGCAAATTGCTGGAAAGAGTCACCTCAGACCGCCTTGTCGAGCACCTCGAGTGCGTCGGACCCAACCTGGCGGATGGCCAATACGGGTTCCGCCGGAAGAGGTCAACAATTCACGCCATTCTGAGAGTGAAGTCCCTGGCGCAGGATGCGGTCTCCCAGGGTGAGGTGGTCGTGGCGGTGTCTCTCGACATCGCTAACGCCTTTAACTCCCTCCCCTGGCCTTGCATTATGGAGGCGCTCTCGTATCACGGAGTGCCATCCTACCTGCGCCGGCTCATCCGGGACTACCTCTCAGACAGGAGGATTATTTTCCCTGCTCGTATTTTCCCTGCTCGAGACGGATGGAGGCAGTACGTAGTGACGTGCGGTGTTCCACAGGGTTCTGTCCTAGGACCGCTCCTGTGGAACATCGGCTACGACTGGGTACTGCGGGCGGTTAGTTTTCCGGGAGTCGACGTCGTGTGTTATGCCGACGACACACTCGTGACCGCCCGCGGTGCCACGTTCCGCGATGCGTCATTACGTGCAACTGCGGGAGTAGCGCAAGTGGTGCGCCGAATCCGCCGGCTGGGACTGAGGGTGGCCCTTGAAAAATCCGAGGCGCTGTGTTTTCATGGCCCTCGGCGAGGGCCGCCCCCAGACTCTAGCCTAACGATTGGTGGTGTCCAAATCGCCATCAAGCCGACGATGCGGTACCTAGGCATCGTCCTTGATGGCAGGTGGAACTTCGGCGCCCACTTTGCGGCGCTAGTGCCTCGACTGATGGCGGCGGCTGGTGCGTTGACACGGCTCCTACCGAATCTGGGAGGGCCGGAGGTGTCCTGCAGACGCTTGTACCTGGGGGTCGTGCGATCCATGGCCCTCTATGGTGCCCCTGTTTGGGCGGAGGCCCTGAGCAACCAGAATATCGCCCTCTTGCGTCGTCCGCAGAGGGTGATGGCGATCAGGGCCATCCGGGGATATCGCACGATCTCTAATGAGGCAGCGTGCGTGCTGGCCGGTAGCATCCCTTGGGACCTAGAAGCCAAGACCCTCGCGTCCTTATTTACTTGGCGCGAGGAGGCGTTGGCCCGGGGTCACTGGCCGGCACCGAGGGAGATCGCAGGACACCGCGAAGAGCTGTGTCAACGCGCCATCAGAGAGTGGAGCCAAAGGCTGGAGCAGCCCACTGCTGGGCGTAGGACCGTCGAGGCAGTCCGTCCAGTTTTAGGCCAATGGCTGGCAAGGCGGCACGGCCCGCTGACGTTCCGTTTGACACAGATATTGTCCGGGCATGGTTGCTTCGGGGGGTATTTGTGTCGAACGGCGGGTCGCGAACCAACTGCTACCTGCCACCACTGTGACGGATGCCAGGACGAGGATGCCCAGCACGTCTTGGAGGACTGCCCAGCCTGGGCGGAAGACCGCGCGGAACTACGCGCGATCATGGGGGACGACCTCTCGCTGCCGACCGTGGTAGAACACATGGTCGACAGTGAGATGTCGTGGAAAGCGGTGCAGGCCTTTGCGGAGCACGTAATGCTCCGCAAAGAGGCGGCGGAGAGAGAGCGAGAGGCTACCTCAGACCTCCCTATCCGCCGCCGGCGCACAGGGGGCAGAAGGCGGGCCTACGGCCTGCACCACTTGCCCCCATAACAACAGCCGGTCGGGCGGCGGATACGGGAATCCGTCGTCCGACTTAACGGCCCGGGTTAAAAGGCGCGCCGGTGTCGAGCGCGCCTTTACCCCAGAGGGAACTTGAAGAGCCAACTCGCTGGCCGCTCCAACCCTCTCATCAAGGAGAGGGGATAGAGAGCGCCGTGCGTAGGCCGCTAAGGCCGGGCAGAGGCCGCCAAATTAGCGGCCGCCGCGCTGGGACAGTGGAGCGAGAGTAGCACACTGTCCCGGCACCAAAGCGGTAGGCGTCGACACCGTGTGGTTTTAGTGGGTTCGAGTCCCACATACCTGTCCGGCTCCC
>FR990030.1:16638256-16653564 GCA_905404135.1 Hesperia comma
TAAGCTAGACAGCGAGTCACTAAATATCGATAAGTTTGTAATTTTGTTTTGAAGAGCCCATACACAGGCACGGTTTATTGCTAACAGTTCGGCTTGATACACGGAGCATGCGGGGTGAAGTTTGTATTTTTTGGTAATTTTGTCGCCGTTTGGTGTATATGCAACGAAAGCCGCCCCTACTTTGTTCTCACTGTGCTTGCTACCGTCCGTGTAAACTTTTGTATCGTTAGGTGAGCAGATCTTGTCTACCTCCTCCATATTTGTGGCTACGTTGCACTTGATAGTTTGGCGCTCTGCTGGATGGAGTAGTTCACGGACTCTGACAGGTTTCTCAATCTCTACGTCATTTGGCAGAAAATGAGTTGTACCTGTTTGTTTGGCAATCTCTATCGAGGATACCTCGTCGATCTTCAGATGAAGCGGAGTTAGTTTAGCCAGGGCAATGGCCGCTGTAGCTGACACGGTACGGAAGGCCCTAATTATTTTGAGAGCGAACCCCCTTTGTAGGGATCGCAACTGGTTTTTAATGAATTCATATTTGATTGCACCACTCCATATGCTGGCTGCGTATGTTATTGTTGGCTCTATTACATTTTTATATATGACTCTTATGTTTTCAGGATGTGCTCCCCAAGTGGGCCTGACGAAGATGGATAGCTTTTTGAAGATTTTTAATGCTTTACTAATGATGTATTTTACATGTGGAATGAATTTCAAATTTTTGTCAATGATCACGCCTAATAGTTTAATTTCATTCGCATATTTCAGCTCGATGTTATTGAATATGATTTTTGCAGATTTTGCTTTTGGTGTAAATGTTATGAGTTGCGTCTTATCCGGTCCGAACTTTAGCTTAACTGCTTGCCCCCAATCATTAATTAATTTTAGCGCCTTGTTGGTGTTTATTTGCAAATCAGTTGGGTTTTTATTTTGGACAATTAGTAGAACGTCATCCGCAAAAGCTTGCAGATGACATCCCTCAGGTAACTCCACATCGAATAAGTCATCCAAAACCATGTTCCAAAACAGAGGACCACACACGGAGCCCTGAATGCACCCTCTGGACATTGTTTTCTTTACTGTTACATTAGCATAGTTAAGGGAAACTGATCGGTCTTTCATGTAGTGGCTGATAATTTGATACAGGTTTCTAGGGCACATTGTTTTCCTCAAGCGTTTGAACAAGATCGGCCACCAGGCGTTGTCAAAAGCAGCCTGTATATCAAGGGAGATGGCTATTACTAGATGTTTAATGTTTTTGGCGCCATTGACAACGTCCATGGCATCTCTAAGGGCATCCACCGTGGAAGTCTGTTCCGTGAAACCGTATTGATGGGGATTATAATTGTTCGTTCGGTGTAAGTGGAATGTAATTCTTTTGCAAATGAGCTTTTCCAACAGCTTCCCAAAGACATTAATTAATCCTATAGGCCGGTATGAAGAGGTGTCGGAATAATTGGATCTATTGGGTTTTGGAATGACAATTATCTGGGCAATTTTCCATTTCTTGGGGAAGTAAGATAGTTCGACACACCTGTTCAAAACTGCTGTGATTATGGTGGTGTAGTTTCGTGCAAAAGCGAGGCAAATATCGGCAGTGAGATGGTCTGGGCCTGGCGCTTTGTTGGCGCTCATTGAGCTCAGACACCCCAGGACTTCATCCTCTGTAAATGGCAGGTCGTTTGCAGTATCAGGGGCTTTATCCATGAGGTGTCTTAATGATTTCTGTTCGTCCGTTGTGTCATCAGTATCGTCGGGATAGAACCTATCCAGAAGAGTTTGACCAGTATCGGCTGGAGTTTCCGTATGTTTGGTGTCACCTGATTTAACAGTAAGGCAGTTGTTGTTTTGGGAAGAGGACTTTAGGAGCCTATTTGTTAAAGACCAAACATTCTCCTTCCCTTGTAGGTTGCAAAACTGGCGGAAGTGTTCTGAGGAAGTTTTCCTAATCAGATCGGCATATTTGGTCTTCAGTTCTTTACGTTCAAGAAGTGCGTTGTTGATAGGCTTCCGAGAGCGTTTGAGGTCTTGGATCCTGTGGTGTAATCTGATCACATCTTTCTTTAGTGCATCCAGCTCCGAGTTCCACCAAGGTATGTGGTAATTGGGATTATTTTTGGGTCTTAAAGTTTCCTTACATACTTTTTGGATCGTATTTGTAATTTTTGTAATGAAATCTTCTATTCCAGCCCCGTTCAACTCGCCAATCGTCGTACTCTCTATGTCGGTTTTTCCGATTTCAGCCTTCAAGTTATTGTCAAATGTCATCCAATCAATATTTTTTGTATTATATTTATAAGTCGACTGTTTTTTCCTTTTTGGTAATTTTATGTCTCTTAAGTCTAAAATGAATTCAATGGCCCTATGTTCGCCGGATACACACGCATCCGGGTTGACCTTCCAATCGGATATCCTCCGCGTCATGCTGTCCGTATGTAGAGTGATATCGATGATCGAGCTGCGGGCTGAACCATGTGTAGTAGTTATGAAGGTGGGAGCACAACCCGTATTACCAATAATTAGGTCATTTGCAATAATCAGATTATTGATGTCTAAGCCCCTCTTATTGGATTTGACGGATCCCCAATTTGGGTGCCACCCATTGAGGTCACCACCAATAATAATATGAGATTTATTGTGTTCTCTGAGAAACACCTCGAGGCGATTCAAGGTGAAATGTACATCGTTTTTGGGCTCAATGTATACTGAGACCAAAAACAGTTTACGACCGTTTGTGATGATTTGCACTATACAAATATTAGGTGATGAAAAAGCCGTCATTCCAAGAGTGGCGGCAGTTCCAGATTTGATTAGTATACAGGCCTTAACTCGATCGTTGTCAGCAGGAAACTGATGTGTTTCATAACCGGGGACATCTTTAACTTTGTTTGAATTACCGACGTAAGGCTCGCTAATGAGACCGATAGAGTAATCTTCAGATGCTATGTAATTAACAATTTCATGATGGGTATTATAACTTTTGTCGACATTACATTGAATAACTCTGAAACTAGTAGCCATAGTTGACCCGATTGGATACAATTTCTTTCATGCGTTGAATCTGTGGGCAATTGAAGGACGTGGCTGAGTGAGATGTGTCTGTCTTAAGGTTGAATTTAGTGTTTTGGGTGGTACAATTATGGCACTTAACTTTGCTAGTGTCTTTTTGATTTGGGCAGTCTTTGTACAGATGGCCGGGTTCAGCGCAATGGGAGCAGCGGGGCGAGTCTAACGTGCAGGATTTTTTGGTGTGTCCGAATCTTAAGCAGCTGTAACACTGCTTGAGGGGGCAATGGTTTTCCGTGTGGATGCGGTGGTTATTCAGATTGAGTTTTCCTAGATCAGTTGATGTTTTCCAGATTTTGGGAGATACAATTAATACTGCGTTGTAAAGGGTTGGCTTCTTATTGTTTTTTAGAAACGCGACTTTAATATCTTCCGGAAGTAAGTTTTGCTCTTTAATTTCTGAGTTCTGTTTTATCAGCAATTCGGGGATTTCAGACGATGGGGTATCCTTATGAATACCCTTAAGTATGATCATCGGCTTCAAATCACGTGCCGGCTCAGCCTCCAACTCGGTACACTGTTCGATCTTCTGAAGGGTTTCGTCTCTCTGCTCACGCGTGTCAAACTCTACTCTAATTTTGTTGTTAGATAGAGGTAAAATTTTAGCCGGGGTGTATGTGTTGCTTTTAAATGAAATCTGTTTGTGGAATGTATCTTTTAGTTCGCTGCGGCTTGAGCTCTCTTTCGTGGCTTTCAATACAATAGCTGGCTTAGATTCGGGTTTTGTGATTATTTTCTGGGTAGGATTGGAGTGTGTGACAGCAGAAGCGTAGGACACAGGGGGCGGAGGTGCAACAGGAGTCAGTTTGGCAAACTCCGCTTGGATGACCTTTTGGAGATCGCTTTTTAGGTCAGCCGTAACTCCCTGAAATGCAGAAGCCTTAGACGCTAAAGTGTCAATAATATGCGACTCTTCAATAATTTTCTTTTTGTCCTGTGCTGTGACGCTTTTGCTAGACGTTATTATGGTGATGATATTTTTTGCTCGTGCTTGAATATCCAATAATATTTCGGACAGAGTGCTTTGATTTTGCGAATCCATTTACGTGTATTTAAAACAAACCAAAATAATAAGTAACCGGAGACTAAATAATTAATATTAGAAAAACTATGGATCTGTCAGGCGACCCAAGGGTAGGTATTGGATCCTTAGGTGTATGCCTACAAGAATCTGTAATAAAAAACTTTACGGTAATATGAAGCCCGCCCTCAGAATTCCGTCAGCCCCTACCGGCATCAAAACCCTACGGGCGGATGGGTGGGCTTTTTTTTCGTCGGATTGGCTTGAAAAGCGGTGGGATCGACGCGGGGCAGTTGTACAAGCACAACGAAGTCGGTTTGGAAGAAATCGGACAGTAAACTTAAAAGTTATAGGCTAGGGAAGGTGGAAATTTAGGAAGTTAGGAAAAACGCCAATTTTAAGGAAAATCCGCGATAGATTTGCGTGGAAAGGGTGTAGAAAATTAGGGATCAACTAGTATTAGGTATGTTATGAATTTAAAGCGAAACGCCTGAGGGGCACGGAAGATATTAACAAAAATGTAGGTATAAACTTAACGAATTTAGTATAAAACGAGGAAAAACGGCTATAACTCGGGAAATTCACGATAGATTTTCGTGGAAAAGGTGTAGGAAGTTAGGGATCAGTTAGCTTTAAGTATTTTATGAGTTTGAAGTACAAGGGTTGAGGGGCACGGAAGATATTAAAGGAAGTATAGGTATAAAATTAAGAAAATTTGTATGAAATGAGGAAAAACAGCTATTTCTCGGAAAATTGTGGTCGGATTTTCGTGAAAATGGTACAGAAAGTTAGGGAATAATTAGTTGCAGATGCTATATGAGTTTGAAGCAAGAAGATCTTGGGGCACCGGAGATATTAAAGAAAATGGAGTAATCGGTTGGGTTAGGTTGGGTTAGGTTGGGTTAGGTTGGGTTAGGTTGGGTTAGGTTGGGTTAGGTTGGGTTAGGTTGGGTTAGGTTGGGTTAGGTTGGGTTAGGTTCCCCGCCGGGGGAGTCCACCTTGTCGTGGTGGCGGGGCTCAGTAGCCGTGCACAAGCCAGTGTACGGTGAAGCCAAGAGACTCCCGAGTGGAGCAGATATCAATCTGCTTTGTTACTGCGTCCCCAGCTCCCCTGCATCAGGGGACTCCGGGGACGCAGTGACACCACAGAGTAATGCTGGTTTGCATTTACAATGCACTCTGGCCCTCACTCTCCGGCTCAGCCGTAGCGGTTGACCCGGGGAATGTTGTAGAACTCCTCTTCAGCTCTCTCGCAGCGAGGGACTCCGGAGAGGAACAATCTTCAAGTCTTTGGTACCCAACTTGGAGATTGCGTATCGAGGGTAACCCAGGAAGCTACCCTGCCAAAAAAGTAAAAATGGAAAAGGAGGTTATACAACAACAACTCCAGGAGGGTACCGCGGGAAGCGGAGAACCCCTCCCTTCTACTTCGGTAGGAGGCAGCCCCACCGTATCTGGAGGGGGCAATAACCGCCTCGTAGGCCGGCGATCTGCCGGCCTTCGTAAACACAACCTTGGCTTTAGAAAAACGGACTCCGATTTGCACTCCGATAGGGAAAAAAACGACGATGTCCCAGTAGGGACCCAAAGTGAAGCTGGCTCGCTCTCAGATGCGTCGTGGATGAGCACTGAGAGCGTCGTTAGCGCGGACGGACTGCGGCCCCGTAAGAGAGGCCACGGTAAAAACTCCGGCTCGGACTCGGACACTGCCTCCAAGGTGCGTGCCCGGCCGGCCGGAAAGAAAAACGGACGCCCAAAGGCGACCCCACTGTCTGCTGAGGCCAGGAGAGCCTTGGCAACAGCACGGACGGAGGCCGCCGAGAAACAGGTAGTCGAAATGGCCAAACAGGCGGCGGCCAAAAAAGTGACGGACGGGTCAAACTGTCCCGACGATGGCCCCCTCTCAAGTGCCCTTAAGGACCAGGCTGATGCCCAGCTTAAGTTGATTCGGCATATTGCCACAAGCTCGGGCAACCTTAAGGGCACCTTCGTAAAGGGCCTTAAGGAGGCTGCGGCCTCGATTGAAGAAGTGGTGGAGGCTCTCGGCAGGAGAACCGTGTCCGAAGAAACGGAACGGCTCCTAACGCGGAACAAACGCCTGGAAGAAAAAGTGGCGGCGCTGGAACGCGAAATGTCGGAGCTTCGGGCTGCAGTGGAGCGATCCGCACGGACTGCACCAGCGCCCAGCGAGACACCGCAGGAGACTGTTGAGGCGCAAAAACGCCTCATCTTGGACACGGTGGGCCCTGTCCTTAACGCCCGTTTTGAGGGGCTTCAGGGCCGCCTCCTGCCGGAGCCTAAAAGTCGCCCGGCGCTGGCGGCGGACAAACGGAATGCGGCCGCCGCGGTTGCCCTGTCGTCCGACTCGGAGGAGGAGCCTCCCCCCCCTGCGGTAGTCAGCAAGACGGCGCAGTGGCGGAAGGCCCCGCCTCAGCCCGTCCCTGAGCCCCCTCAGGGGAAAAAGAAGGGGCGTAAAAAGAAGGGGAAGGCTAGGGTCAAGGAGAATTTGGGAGCTAGTGCCCCCCCTCCGAATGACCCGAAGCCATCCACCTCCTTGGCTGCAGCAGTACGAGCGCCGGAGAGGCCAGCAAAAAAGGCTGTGGCGTCTCAGCCAACGCCAAGTGCGAAGCCCGCACCTCGGTCCGCCCCACGTGCACTGCCTCCCCCTCCTGCGTCTCTGGATGCGGGTTGGACGGTGGTTGTGAAACGGGGGGCCAAGAAGAGGGCGCCTGTTGGTCCTGCTGAACCTGCTGGCCCACAAGCCGCCATTGCCCCGCCTGGGCCAAAGCAGAGGCCTAATCAAAGGTCTCTGCCTAAATTGCGTCCTCCGCGCTCAGCGGCTGTAATATTAAAAATACAGCCCGACGCGGAGAAGCAGGGGACAACTTATGCCCAGGTGATGGCCACTGCTCAGCAGAGAGTGGACATCGGAGAGCTAGGCATCTCCGGGGTAAAATGGAAGAGAGCGGCAACTGGCGCCCGTATTCTTGAAATAACGGGTGCCGAAAAGGACGGCAGGGCAGACGCACTAGCAGCCAAATTGAAGGAGGTGATAGACCCACTTCTGGTTGAAGTTTCCCGCCCAAAAAAGTGCGCGGAGTTGCGCGTGGTCGGTCTGTGCGACTCGGCAACTCCTGACCTGGTACGCACTGCCATCGCCCGGGCTGGTGAGTGTCCCGAGGCCGACGTGAGGGTCGGAGAAATCCGAGAGGACCACGCCGGCAATCGGAAAGCCTGGGTGAGGTGTCCCGTAGCGGCGGCCAAACGGCTGACGGATGGCAGGCGACTCCTGGTGGGTTGGGTTTCGGCGCAAGTCAAACTGCTGCCTACCAAGCCGCTGCAGTGCTATCGCTGCCTTGAGGTGGGCCATGTCGGCCAGCGATGCACTGCGGAGGTGGACAGGAGTTCGCTGTGCTACCGGTGTGGAAAGCCGGGCCACAAGGCCGCCCAGTGCACAGCCGCTGCGAGCTGCGTGCTCTGTACTGCGGCCGGTAAGCCTGCGGGACACAGGGTCGGGGGTGCGACGTGCCCGAGCGCGCGCAGCAAAAAAGGAGGGAGGCGGGTTGTGTCCGTGGCTACGGCTCAGACACAGCCTGCCCGTACGGCTCAGGACGCCGAGGCGATGGAGACGGGGGCTATTTCTTAATAATGGCCCTCAAGTTTCTCATGGCGAATGTCAACCACTGCGCTAGAGCTCAGGATCTCTTGTTTCAGAGCATAGCGCAGTGGTTGATAAACGTAACGGTGGTCACTGAGCCGTACTTCGTCCCTCCCGGGGACAGGTGGGTAGGGGATCTTGACGGTGTGGTCGCGATTGCATCCTCGGCGAGTTCATCGCCTCCAACAGGGGTCGTGCGTGGTCATGGAATGGTCTCGGCTCAGCTGGGCGACTTGGTTGTGATTGGTGTATACTTTTCACCCAACCGTCCGCTCAGTGAGTTCGAGGCATTCATGGCCCAACTCGAGGCGCTCGTTCACAGGAGCCACCCTCGCCCTGTCCTGGTTGCTGGGGATCTCAACGCCGAATCCACGGCGTGGGGATGTCCAGCAGCTTTCCGCCGGGGAGACCCACGGCGTGCGCGGGGCGAGATAATTGTGGAGTGGCTCATCTCCGTTGGGCTGACGGTGTTGAATCGGGGTTCGGTTCCCACGTGTGTGCGTCCGCAGGGCTCGTCCATAGTGGACGTTGCCTTCGCAAGCCCTGCACTCGCGCACCGTGTGGCTCAGAGCTGGAGTGTGTTGGAGGACGTCGAGGATCTATCGGATCACCGCTACGTGCGGTTCGATCTCTCCGCGTCCTCGGTCGCTCCGAACGGCTCTGACGGAGCCCCGAACGGGGTTGGCCCGCGGTGGCAAGCGAAGCGCCTCGATAAGGAGTTACTGCAGGAGGCGGCCATCCTTCAAGGCTGGTTTCGCGCGCCGGTAAACGTGCTGGTAGAGGATGAGACCGAGTGGTTCCTGGGTGCGATGACTGCTATATGCGATGCGTCTATGCCCCGGACCAGTACTCGTCCTCCCAGAAGGTGGGTGTATTGGTGGTCGCCAGCACTCTCACGGTTGAGAGAAGATTGTGCTCAGGCTCGCCGCCAGTACGCCCGATACCGAAGGAGACGGCGCCGGGATGAGGCCGAGGGGGCCGCCCTTCTTGCGACACTGTTGGAGGCGAAGGATGCGCTGAGGAACGCGATTGCCTCCGCGAAGTCGGATGCCAAGGAGGAATTGCTGGCTACTTTGGACCGTGATCCATGGGGGCGCCCGTACCATCTCGTTCGAAATAAGATTCGACCGTACGGCGCTCCCCTGACACAGAGTCTGGAGCCACAGTTCCTCGAAGAAGTTGTTGCCGCTCTGTTCCCGCAGGGATCGGCAACCGAGCCCCCCCGCATGGCTCCGCCAGAGGGGGCTAGTGTCGGGGACCGGGAGGTAATCCCGGAAATAACCCGGGGCGAGTTTGGTGCAGCTGTACAAAGATTGCGCGCCAAAAATACCGCTCCGGGTCCCGATGGTGTTCCGGGTCGAGCTCTGGTCTCCGCACTGGACGCAGCAGAAGTGCTGGAGGGGCGGCTGAGGGGGCTCTTCAATGCCTGTCTCGTGCAGGGAAAGTTTCCCATGGCGTGGAAAACGGGACGCCTGGTCCTGTTAAGGAAAGAGGGCCGACCGGCGGATTCCCCGTCTGGCTACCGTCCGCTCGTTGTGCTCGACGAGGCTGGCAAATTGCTGGAAAGAGTCACCTCAGACCGCCTTGTCGAGCACCTCGAGTGCGTCGGACCCAACCTGGCGGATGGCCAATACGGGTTCCGCCGGAAGAGGTCAACAATTCACGCCATTCTGAGAGTGAAGTCCCTGGCGCAGGATGCGGTCTCCCAGGGTGAGGTGGTCGTGGCGGTGTCTCTCGACATCGCTAACGCCTTTAACTCCCTCCCCTGGCCTTGCATTATGGAGGCGCTCTCGTATCACGGAGTGCCATCCTACCTGCGCCGGCTCATCCGGGACTACCTCTCAGACAGGAGGATTATTTTCCCTGCTCGAGACGGATGGAGGCAGTACGTAGTGACGTGCGGTGTTCCACAGGGTTCTGTCCTAGGACCGCTCCTGTGGAACATCGGCTACGACTGGGTACTGCGGGCGGTTAGTTTTCCGGGAGTCGACGTCGTGTGTTATGCCGACGACACACTCGTGACCGCCCGCGGTGCCACGTTCCGCGATGCGTCATTACGTGCAACTGCGGGAGTAGCGCAAGTGGTGCGCCGAATCCGCCGGCTGGGACTGAGGGTGGCCCTTGAAAAATCCGAGGCGCTGTGTTTTCATGGCCCTCGGCGAGGGCCGCCCCCAGACTCTAGCCTAACGGTTGGTGGTGTCCAAATCGCCATCAAGCCGACGATGCGGTACCTAGGCATCGTCCTTGATGGCAGGTGGAACTTCGGCGCCCACTTTGCGGCGCTAGTGCCTCGACTGATGGCGGCGGCTGGTGCGTTGACACGGCTCCTACCGAATCTGGGAGGGCCGGAGGTGTCCTGCAGACGCTTGTACCTGGGGGTCGTGCGATCCATGGCCCTTTATGGTGCCCCTGTTTGGGCGGAGGCCCTGAGCAACCAGAATATCGCCCTCTTGCGTCGTCCGCAGAGGGTGATGGCGATCAGGGCCATCCGGGGATATCGCACGATCTCTAATGAGGCAGCGTGCGTGCTGGCCGGTAGCATCCCTTGGGACCTAGAAGCCAAGACCCTCGCGTCCTTATTTACTTGGCGCGAGGAGGCGTTGGCCCGGGGTCACTGGCCGGCACCGAGGGAGATCGCAGGACACCGCGAAGAGCTGTGTCAACGCGCCATCAGAGAGTGGAGCCAAAGGCTGGAGCAGCCCACTGCTGGGCGTAGGACCGTCGAGGCAGTCCGTCCAGTTTTAGGCCAATGGCTGGCAAGGCGGCACGGCCCGCTGACGTTCCGTTTGACACAGATATTGTCCGGGCATGGTTGCTTCGGGGGGTATTTGTGTCGAACGGCGGGTCGCGAACCAACTGCTACCTGCCACCACTGTGACGGATGCCAGGACGAGGATGCCCAGCACGTCTTGGAGGACTGCCCAGCCTGGGCGGAAGACCGCGCGGAACTACGCGCGATCATGGGGGACGACCTCTCGCTGCCGACCGTGGTAGAACACATGGTCGACAGTGAGATGTCGTGGAAAGCGGTGCAGGCCTTTGCGGAGCACGTAATGCTCCGCAAAGAGGCGGCGGAGAGAGAGCGAGAGGCTACCTCAGACCTCCCTATCCGCCGCCGGCGCACAGGGGGCAGAAGGCGGGCCTACGGCCTGCACCACTTGCCCCCATAACAACAGCCGGTCGGGCGGCGGATACGGGAATCCGTCGTCCGACTTAACGGCCCGGGTTAAAAGGCGCGCCGGTGTCGAGCGCGCCTTTACCCCAGAGGGAACTTGAAGAGCCAACTCGCTGGCCGCTCCAACCCTCTCATCAAGGAGAGGGGATAGAGAGCGCCGTGCGTAGGCCGCTAAGGCCGGGCAGAGGCCGCCAAATTAGCGGCCGCCGCGCTGGGACAGTGGAGCGAGAGTAGCACACTGTCCCGGCACCAAAGCGGTAGGCGTCGACACCGTGTGGTTTTAGTGGGTTCGAGTCCCACATACCTGTCCGGCTCCCCGTGGCCGGATAGACGAGACGAGGGTCTTTCCACACGTTAAAAAAAAAAAAAAAAAAAAAAAGGGTGGGGTAGGTTGGGTTAGGTTGGGTTAGGTTAGGTTGGGTTGGGTTAGGTTGGGTTAGGTTGGGTTGGGTTGGGTTGGGTTGGGTTGGGTTGGGTTGGGTTGGGTTGGGTTGGGTTGGGTTGGGTTGGGTTGGGTTGGGTTGGGTTGGGTTGGGTTGGGTTGGGTTGGGTTGGGTTGGGTTGGGTTGGGTTGGGTTGGGTTGGGTTGGGTTGGGTTGGGTTGGGTTGGGTTGGGTTGGGTTGGGTTGGGTTGGGTTGGGTTGGGTTGGGTTGGGTTGGGTTGGGTTGGGTTGGGTTGGGTTGGGTTGGGTTGGGTTGGGTTGGGTTGGGTTGGGTTGGGTTGGGTTGGGTTGGGTTGGGTTGGGTTGGGTTGGGTTGGGTTGGGTTGGGTTGGGTTGGGTTGGGTTGGGTTGGGTTGGGTTGGGTTGGGTTGGGTTGGGTTGGGTTGGGTTGGGTTGGGTTGGGTTGGGTTGGGTTGGGTTGGGTTGGGTTGGGTTGGGTTGGGTTGGGTTGGGTTGGGTTGGGTTGGGTTGGGTTGGGTTGGGTTGGGTTGGGTTGGGTTGGGTTGGGTTGGGTTGGGTTGGGTTGGGTTGGGTTGGGTTGGGTTGGGTTGGGTTGGGTTGGGTTGGGTTGGGTTGGGTTGGGTTGGGTTGGGTTGGGTTGGGTTGGGTTGGGTTGGGTTGGGTTGGGTTGGGTTGGGTTGGGTTGGGTTGGGTTGGGTTGGGTTGGGTTGGGTTGGGTTGGGTTGGGTTGGGTTGGGTTGGGTTGGGTTGGGTTGGGTTGGGTTGGGTTGGGTTGGGTTGGGTTGGGTTGGGTTGGGTTGGGTTGGGTTGGGTTGGGTTGGGTTGGGTTGGGTTGGGTTGGGTTGGGTTGGGTTGGGTTGGGTTGGGTTGGGTTGGGTTGGGTTGGGTTGGGTTGGGTTGGGTTGGGTTGGGTTGGGTTGGGTTGGGTTGGGTTGGGTTGGGTTGGGTTGGGTTGGGTTGGGTTGGGTTGGGTTGGGTTGGGTTGGGTTGGGTTGGGTTGGGTTGGGTTGGGTTGGGTTGGGTTGGGTTGGGTTGGGTTGGGTTGGGTTGGGTTGGGTTGGGTTGGGTTGGGTTGGGTTGGGTTGGGTTGGGTTGGGTTGGGTTGGGTTGGGTTGGGTTGGGTTGGGTTGGGTTGGGTTGGGTTGGGTTGGGTTGGGTTGGGTTGGGTTGGGTTGGGTTGGGTTGGGTTGGGTTGGGTTGGGTTGGGTTGGGTTGGGTTGGGTTAGGTTAGGTTAGGTTAGGTTAGGTTAGGTTAGGTTAGGTTAGGTTAGGTTAGGTTAGGTTAGGTTAGGTTAGGTTAGGTTAGGTTAGGTTTTTTTTTTTTTTTTTTGTTAGTCTGATAGATTTAGACCATCAGACCTGTTTGAGATTTATTTGTATTGTTAAAGATAAGTCCTCGCTTATTGATACGGGCGACTTGTCTTTATGCATGACTTTCATATATTTATTTACATGAGTGGGGCATTTTTTATCAATCATGTCTTATTTGTTGTATATGTTCTTCTAATATATTGGTATAGTTTAATTAAGTAGATTTTTTTTTTTTTTTTTTTTTTTTTTTTTTTTTTTTTTGTTATTATTATTATTTTTTTATAATGTATAGTATTATATATATATATTAATGATTTAATTTGCAATTTCTATTTGATGATTATTATATAATATGTATTTTAATAAGGTTACAATTAAAGTATGTTGTTCTTCATATTATTTGTTGCTTTATTTGTTTACCTTAGAATCATTGTACATTTTTGTTAAAGTCTTTTAATGTACCAATTATTGTTTTTATATGTCTGAAAAATGTGTTTCTACAGCCTTCTGTTAGTAAGACTTTTGAAATTTCATAGGGGTCGCTTATGTCAAGAAGATTGCACATAGATATGTGATCAAAGCGCGTTGACATGTATTTGGGGCATTCTTCAACAAGGTGTTTAATGGTTTGCTCCGTTGAGTTGTTGCAGGGGCATGTGTTAGTTGATTTGATTCGGAATCTATAAAGGTAGGAGAGGTGGTAGCCATGGCCTGTCAATATTTGAGTCAGCTCAAATGATGGCGATATATTTGAGAATAGCTTATGAATCGTGTTGAGTTCAGGGCATAGTTTACGTGTGTGTTCACCTTTTGTGCTAGAAATATATAATTGGTTTGATTTAAAAATATTCATGGTTTTGATCTTCTGTTTCAGGTAACTTAGAGGGAACCTAGCATACTCATATGCCGAGTGTGAGTCCGCTGCAGCCTTAGCCGCGGCATCCGCTTCCTCGTTTCCGTGGATGCCCACATGAGCCTTAACCCATACAAACGAGACCTTCCCTGAACTAGACATTTTATTTAAAATATTATGAGTTGATTGGACCAGGTGGTGAGTACTGTCTTTATTACTTATCTCGTGTAAGCTAGACAGCGAGTCACTAAATATCGATAAGTTTGTAATTTTGTTTTGAAGAGCCCATACACAGGCACGGTTTATTGCTAACAGTTCGGCTTGATACACGGAGCATGCGGGGTGAAGTTTGTATTTTTTGGTAATTTTGTCGCCGTTTGGTGTATATGCAACGAAAGCCGCCCCTACTTTGTTCTCACTGTGCTTGCTACCGTCCGTGTAAACTTTTGTATCGTTAGGTGAGCAGATCTTGTCTACCTCCTCCATATTTGTGGCTACGTTGCACTTGATAGTTTGGCGCTCTGCTGGATGGAGTAGTTCACGGACTCTGACAGGTTTCTCAATCTCTACGTCATTTGGCAGAAAATGAGTTGTACCTGTTTGTTTGGCAATCTCTATCGAGGATACCTCGTCGATCTTCAGATGAAGCGGAGTTAGTTTAGCCAGGGCAATGGCCGCTGTAGCTGACACGGTACGGAAGGCCCTAATTATTTTGAGAGCGAACCCCCTTTGTAGGGATCGCAACTGGTTTTTAATGAATTCATATTTGATTGCACCACTCCATATGCTGGCTGCGTATGTTATTGTTGGCTCTATTACATTTTTATATATGACTCTTATGTTTTCAGGATGTGCTCCCCAAGTGGGCCTGACGAAGATGGATAGCTTTTTGAAGATTTTTAATGCTTTACTAATGATGTATTTTACATGTGGAATGAATTTCAAATTTTTGTCAATGATCACGCCTAATAGTTTAATTTCATTCGCATATTTCAGCTCGATGTTATTGAATATGATTTTTGCAGATTTTGCTTTTGGTGTAAATGTTATGAGTTGCGTCTTATCCGGTCCGAACTTTAGCTTAACTGCTTGCCCCCAATCATTAATTAATTTTAGCGCCTTGTTGGTGTTTATTTGCAAATCAGTTGGGTTTTTATTTTGGACAATTAGTAGAACGTCATCCGCAAAAGCTTGCAGATGACATCCCTCAGGTAACTCCACATCGAATAAGTCATCCAAAACCATGTTCCAAAACAGAGGACCACACACGGAGCCCTGAATGCACCCTCTGGACATTGTTTTCTTTACTGTTACATTAGCATAGTTAAGGGAAACTGATCGGTCTTTCATGTAGTGGCTGATAATTTGATACAGGTTTCTAGGGCACATTGTTTTCCTCAAGCGTTTGAACAAGATCGGCCACCAGGCGTTGTCAAAAGCAGCCTGTATATCAAGGGAGATGGCTATTACTAGATGTTTAATGTTTTTGGCGCCATTGACAACGTCCATGGCATCTCTAAGGGCATCCACCGTGGAAGTCTGTTCCGTGAAACCGTATTGATGGGGATTATAATTGTTCGTTCGGTGTAAGTGGAATGTAATTCTTTTGCAAATGAGCTTTTCCAACAGCTTCCCAAAGACATTAATTAATCCTATAGGCCGGTATGAAGAGGTGTCGGAATAATTGGATCTATTGGGTTTTGGAATGACAATTATCTGGGCAATTTTCCATTTCTTGGGGAAGTAAGATAGTTCGACACACCTGTTCAAAACTGCTGTGATTATGGTGGTGTAGTTTCGTGCAAAAGCGAGGCAAATAT